>BPLR01004995.1:0-45054 GCA_021605095.1 Caerostris extrusa
CACATGTCGCTTCCTTAACGC
Organism: Caerostris extrusa; assembly: GCA_021605095.1. NCBI lineage: Eukaryota > Metazoa > Arthropoda > Arachnida > Araneae > Araneidae > Caerostris > Caerostris extrusa. Next base: position 22 of record BPLR01004995.1, read on the forward strand.
TGGGGTCAGCGCCTCCTCTTGATCTCTTCTAAATTTCATAGTTTTTGAATCTGAACCATATCTTCTTTTAAAAACTTATGCTTTTTATATTACACTAAAAGTGTTTCTGTATTTCTTATCATCCCTCAGTGAATAAACAATTTTAAGACTCCCAAAGTCAACTTCAATTTTTAAAGCCAGTTAGGAAAAGCATGGGTGTTTTTTCCTGAACAATCCTCGACATGATGGTATGAATGACCCTGGGAATTTTTTGATCTTCCACAAAGATCTCCAAAGGCTGTTGAATCTCGTTTCAAAAATATTTCCCAATAAGTAACATCTTATTTATCACTTGAAGTTTCGCCTTTTACAGACACACTTTCTGATAATCATTTCCATGCTTCCCAGTTTCATCTCTTATCCATACGGGCATGTGTCTCAAGGTGAGCCTGCCTTTTTATATGGCAAAAGAAGGTGTGATCTCAGTTTTAATAAAATAACTATAGTAACTTCTTGTTGTACAGAACCCTTAGCGGGAATCCATGAATTTTCGATACCTTCCAAAACTGTTCCTTTATTAGATGCATGCGGTATTTCACTACGCACACCTTCACGTAATACACTACGTAAAAAAAAAGTAGAAGGACACTTGATTTTGTAACAATAACCGAAAAATATTTTATTTTATTAAAATTTTTTATTAGAAACATTTTACAAATATTTTAAAAATACAATTTTAACATCAGAATTATGATATTCAAACATAAAATACTAATGGCAACAAAAATAGTTTCCTTTTTGAAACTTTGTAAAAAAAGTAGAAGGACAGCATTATAATGAATGAAAAAATAGTGATTTCAATAAGGAATGTTCTTCCCATTGGCCTTTATGACTTCAAATATTCTGTTTGGAAGTGAATTGTATAGAGATTGAACTTCTGTTTGACAAAATTGTCCCACGAGTCATTCAATGTTTCTCGAAGCTGAGTTAGCGAATCAAATTGCCTTCCATCAGCATAAACTCAACGAACTAGAATTGCCCAGATGTTTTCCACTATATTAAGGTCAGGACTTTTGGCTGGCCATGGTAAAACATCCACATTATTTGTTAGGAACCAATTTTTGACTCCAGTCGTGGTGTGAATGGAAGCTCCGTCTTGCTGAAACTTCCACTCTTCACGCCCCAAGTCAGAGCCATAAGGAAGAAGCTCGGAATTCAGCACTTTGAATGTAATCTGTATGTTTTTGCCTACCATTTAAGAAAACCAGACTTGTCCTTCCTCCGTATCCAACAGCCAACCAAACCATTAAACTCCCTCCTCCCATTTGTCGTGTTGAATAGTATTCGTCTTCATTCCCCAGACAATGCCAGTAGTGTTGATATCCGTCTGGACCGTCTAACTTAAATTTCTTTTCATCGGAAAATATCACAGAAGTCCACTCTGTAGTCCAGGACATGTGCTTAAAGCTAAACGGTTATCAATGTGGGCCTGAGTCCACTTAGGATTATGTTTCCGTTTTTTGAAAATGAATTTTTTGATCTTTTAATATAGTAGTAAACTGTTTGTTTCGTCACATGATTAAGTCCTGCTTGATTTCTTTCCTTTGAAACACTTCCTTTGTTCTTCTTAAGCGCAAGAACAAGTTTTCTTTCATCATGTGGTGTTAACTTTTTCGGTCTACCAGTCTTCTTTTCTTTCCATTTTTATAAAATTTCTGATAAAGTTTGAAACTGTATTGGGGCTCACCTGCAACAATCGAGCAATCTCTCTGACACCTTTACCATCATTTTGATATGCGGAAATTTGGCCTTTTTGAAAATCGTTCAAGGTATTCCTTTATGCATTTCTGAGAACGGAGAAACAGCGTAACTTTTAAACAAATTAGATTTTTGACAGAAAAGGATAAAACAAAGTACAAAATCACTATTTAACTAAAGCAAAAAAAAAAATACAAAATACAAAAATACAAATACAATCAATACAAAATCACTATTTAACTCACTAAATTAAATACATTAGCAAGTGTCCTACTTTTTTACGCATCGGAAATTATATATACTAATTTTATTATTAATATCAGTGGTAGATGTTTAATTTTTGCCTAAAATGAAAAAAGGGTCATCAAACTAAATCTGTATAAATATCTGGTAGTTAGGAGAAAATAAGAGATATTAATTGGCAAAAAAACACTGTCCTTCTATTTTTTACGCAGTGTAGACTTAAGGAACTACCTGTTTTGACAAGTGCAACCCAAGCTCTATTATTTAACTTAATCTATTTTGTTATTTCTGTAAACATTGCAAAATGGATTTTGAGCAGCATTAATATTTGGCCTTTCCTGATTATCATTAAGCGTTTCCTGATTATTTTATTAACTCTCTTTCCAAATAGTGTACTGCGTTTGTTTTGTTTTTCCCTAGGGTTTTTTGTTAGGGAGTCTATTCTCGGCCTCAGGTTTTGAGATTCCGAATACGTAACCCCAGTTTTTGAGCATTATTTGTAATTTTTTTAAATTCAAATTCGTTTTTTTCGACGTCAATCGTCCTCGTCTCTCTTCGCATTCCTCTCATTAATATTCCTCATTAATAATTCCTCTCATTAATAATTGCATTCCTCTCATTTCGTTTAACAAATTTATAATTTTGTTTCCCTACAAAATCCCTCATAATAATAGTCGCTTTTAAGAATAGCATTTTTATAATCTGAATAGCAAGATAATCTGAAGATAATATAAGAAGAAGATAAACTGAAGATAGCAATTTAAGAATAACATTTTGATAATTCTGAAATCGGGATTTGTGATTATTGCTAATTCTTTATACAATATGTTTAAATCTTCCTTTAGACCTTTGGCTAAATAAGCCATTTTAAATTTTCCTAAAACTTATATTTCAAAACAAGTAATAAAAAAAATCAACTTAAGTTTTGAATTAAATTAAAGTTGAATTTGATTCAGAAGTTAAATAATAATCAACAAAAAAATTAATAACCATCCAAACATAGAAACATTTCTAAATATTTCAATTAACATAAAATCAATTAGCATAAACAATCTATAGCACACAATTATAGTTAAATCAATCAAATAAGTCAAATATTACTTTCTTTTACATACATAACCAAAACACACACTCTCTTTCCTATTCCAAAATAAGACAGAATAATAAGATTGTATAATTTATTTTAATATTTTACTGGTTAATTTTCATTTCTCAAAGAAAAACATATAATTCAAATGCATAGAATAACCAAAATTAAAAATACTCATAATATCATTTTAAACAACAATTAAAAAAATAGTAACTGTATAGAACTATCTTTCTAAAATAACCTTTTAAATTTAAACTTAATGAAATCAATTACTTTCATTGAATTAAGAGACTAAAACAAAATGCAATGTTAATTAAAATTCAATTTCATTATAAATTATAAGTTATTTAAAGCAAATGCCTTATCTGAATGAAGTACATATCTTCGAAGATGTCACAAACGTCTATCTTCGGATACCTCAGGATGTAGCACTTTCAATTCGCAGTTGAATGCATAAGACTAAGCCAAATTGCTAATGTTAAACTTTGACTAAGCCAGGGTGTTCAAGGTTCCCATCATAAATATGTCCAGAAAAACACAAATGAGTTCAGCGACCAAAGAAAGGTTGTGTGGCAAATGCATCTTCGAGCTTGATGGCTGCATAAACCAAATGAGTTGAAGACTGCGACCAAACAGAAGGGTCGTGTGGCAGCCCATCTTCGAGCTTGATGGCTGCGTAAATAAAGGAGATTAATTAATTACAGTCCATTAGCATTTCTTCGTGTCTGTGTCGAATATTATTTGAGTTTATTTTCGTGTATAACTGAGCTGTCGAACACAGGACAACCTTTTTTCTGTAGAATGTAACTTTAAATTTTCACTAGGCCAGGGCGGCATTTTCACAGTTGAATATGCAACTTTAAATAGGCCAGGCCGGTCTTTTTTGCGAATGCGTAACTTTAAACTTTGACTACGCCAGGGCGGCTTTTTCTGTTGAATGCGTAACTTTAAATTTTCACAGGCCAGGGCGGCTTCACAATTGAATACGTAACTTTAAACTTTCACTAGGCCAGGGGGCGGCTTTTTCTGTTCAGCGTTGAATTCTTAATTTTAAACTTCTTGGCCAAGGTGTCCTTCTATCCAAAAAAAATGAATTATTTATAGCCATGACGGCTATATGTGTGCTCGAAAAAAAAAATGGCTACTCTCAAAACGCGTCCGACGGACTCATCCCGGCCGAGCAATCACTTTTTATAATGTGGGTCTGTGGTGTCTAGGGGTTAATTTGAAAATAAATGAAGAAATATCCTGTTTCTTCATTTATTTAAGGTCAACAACCATTTAATTAAACACTAATAATTGCAGCTATAATTCGGTATTGGTTATACTCAGCTATAATTACAGATTATACACAGCTATAATATTGATTAACCGATTTACAAAATTATTCTCCATCATCTTCATTCTCTGGCTTCGAAACTATCCTCACTGGACCAGCAGCTTTTCTTCTTTTTGTCATCTATGGGGATCGCTTTCTCCGGCGTCAAAGTTCAGAGTTCAATATTCTCCACATGGTGAAAATCTCTGTCATCGACATTTCACCGCGGCCACCTGCTGATTGAATGCAGTCAGAAAATCCTACATAAATTGTATATATATATTTTGGAGTAAAGCGCCATCTATTGATAAAATTTCAAACTATTTTTTTTTTTTCCTTATGTCATATCGTTCCCCACAGAATATCAAATACTAATTGACCAGTTCTGGTTGGTACCACCGGTTACAGGTTCGAATCCTGGCGTGGGCGCTTATTAGTGGTTCGGAATTCCCATTAAGGGGTAGGTGTTAAATTTTCTAAATTGTGTACAAAATGACCGTAGAGCGACAAATCAATTAAGTATATTCAGTTCAAATATCAAATTACTTTGTTTCATTTTTTATAGATTTTTGAAAGTTGAAATTCAACTATAATCACTCTGCATAAAAACAGCCAGCAAAGCGGGTTGGTATATATATATATATATATTAGAGCTGGTAAAATTTGAAATTGATTGTTGATTGAAAAATTATTGTTGCTTATCCCTGATTTGATTTAGAATTCCTAAATCAAGTTCAGTAGATCATGCTGCATCAATAGATCGTAAACGGTCCTCCCCTCATTCAACAGTTGCCTCACAGAGGCACCAATACAATCGATGAGATGAGGGAGACGCGATGGCCGAACAATGACAAAGGGTAAATGTCTTCTCGTCTCCATTGAAGGTCATACTCTTAGTGTGGCCAGTCCTTAGTCTAGATACAGCCGTTTGAGCAGGAACACTGGACTGTCAGTTTAGGACAGGAACACTGCAAGGTCATACCAGGATATTTAGCTCCGTACCATGCATGAATTTGTGGCGACCTCCAAGCGGTATTCACTGGCTAAAGGCATGGAATGAACCTCTGAAACTAACAGATTGGATGAAGAAGCTTTGGGAAGTTCGCAACCTTCCCTAGCGAACAGATCAGCAATTTCATTTCCATAGATGCCCACATGGGAGGGAATCCACTGCAAGCAAACTGATCCGATCTGGTCCGAAACAGCTAGTTTAGAAGCGATATCCCGCCAATTTGTCCAGGATGCTTTGCCAATCCTTCAAATACTGTATTGAGCTCTTACTCTCAGTCAGAATCCAAACATCAGGTACTTTAAAGTCTAAAGTTAGGCTCAGAGCTTCGCTTATAGCAATTAATTCCGAGCGGAATACTGAACGGAACCTGTTCTTCCAGAGTCAGATTTATTATGATATGGAATAATGAAAAATTATGATTTGGGAATGCAGCCTGTTTTATAAAGCAGAATTGAATGACATAATAGAACTGTTTATAATACTATAGCCTTAAACGAGTGATTGGTTGAGCAATATGATTAATAATTTAAATCTTTCCAAATAAAACACAAAGCTTCTTGGTTTAACGGGGGAAAAAAAAAAAAAAAAGAAAAAAGAAAAAGTAGTTTGACACACACGTGAACTTCAGTTGCACTGTTATAAACTAGATGGCAGCACAGTTTTTATCTCTACAAGCTAACAATTGCTTCGAAATATTGATTTGGCTTAAAATGCAATTTTAAAGTAATATTAATTTGCTAATAATTTTATCAATTTTAAAAATTCAGCTGATATCAATTTTTTCATTTAGAATAGGCATATTTTTCTTATTGTATAATTCCTTAAAAGTTTTTGTACATAAAATTCAAACAAATTTCCAAATTAACTATTTAAATAAAATAAACATTAATAATTATTATTTTATTCAAAAATGCTGTTAAAAATTAATTTTGATCATTGAACAACAACTATTTCATTTATTATCATTTTCCAAATTTTTGTTTTTATTGTATTTTACCATGATAGTATTCAGTGCAATGATCCGTACAAGATTCTAACTATCGTACTTAGCATTTATTTTGAGGATATAAAAATTTTATAAATATAATATTTGAACCAAATAATAAAATTTGTGTAGGTTAATTTAATATTAAAACGAAAGAATTTTTTTATCTGAATATATTGCCAAATTAAGTTTGAAGGAGAACTTACACAACATTTTAATATGGCTTTGGCATTTGATTTCATTTTATATACCTAGATGGCGGTACTGTTGCAACAATTACGCGATGATAATTTTAACTGGACTTGTGATTTCGAAATTTATGTCGATAATACTGCTTTTTTTATATCCAAATGTAGGTAAAATGCAGAGACACTGTGATGATGAACGATGACAAATCTAACTATAGTCCGACCACGGCCAGCGTGGAATGATAAACATCCAGTTTATTGTGGAATCGATTAGATGCTAGTCGAATATGCACGGCGCATGGCTGCTTTGAAAGGAAAAAGTATAATGCTTAAGAAATTTTTTTCATCTTTTTCTTTTAATATCGTGTAATCTAAAATTTTAATTAATAAAATTAAAATTTTAATTATTTTTAAGGGTAACTGCCCCATATTTGCTTGTCGTATTGAAGGAAACCAGGAAAAACTTCCATACGGCATCCTTACTATCAATGCAAGACGCTTTATGCACATAACCGCAAGCATCAACGAGGTTTCCTCGATTCTGAAAGCAGTGACTGCAACGAATACCTTCAGAGATCTCGAACCTAAGACCGTTTGCTTAAAAATAAACATTCAAAGCAAAACAAAAAAAAAAATGTAAACTTTTGTAATTCGTGAGCTTGAATGTGCACTTTTTTTTTTCAATTTAATATTATATATATATATATATATATATATATTATCTATTCAATGATTGCAAAAAGAGCTATGAGTAACTTCTAATAGATTAAAATAAAATATAAGTATTCTTACATCAGATCAATTCTCACACTAAACAATTTTTAAATTATTATAAAACAGCATGTAAAATTTTGCATTTTAATTAATTATTCAATATATTTAAACAGCTCATTTTGTTGAAAGTTAATTTTGGGTTAATAATTAATTAATCCAGTGAAATTTATATTTTCAATTATAAGTTACAATGAGTACTAAGTAATTAATATGTACCGAGAAATGAAAAGTTCATTTTTAAAATAATTCAGTTTGTGCTTCCCTGATACGTTTTATAAGACAAGATTGAAAACTAAAAGTCTATACATAATGTTCTGTTACAGAATTTTTTTAAGGAAGTTTATAATGACATATATGGAGGAAGGGGCTCATGTCCCATTAATAAATGCTAGGAGTAGATCCACGGGCGACTACGAGGAAATGATGCAGGAAGGAATGCTAGTCATACATACACAGAGCGAAGCTGCTTTGAAAGAAAAGTATAATACTTCCTTCCAGGAAGAAGCGTTTACCCACAATAACCGAGGCAGGAATGTGAGAAATTCACTAAAATCAGAAATAAATTGAATCGCATGAAGGTTGCACCAATTTTCTGATGAGACATGAGGATCCGAGACTACAACAGGCACTGTAGCATGAGTTGACACTTATATTTTTATATCTGATCATTCCTCTAACAAATAAGAGTTATATTATTGTCGAATTTGTATATTGGTATGATAAAATTATGTTGTTTCTTATCCCACTTGGTAGACAGCAACATCTAGACCAGGGATGGGCAAACTACTGCCCACGGGACAACTCCGGCCCGCGAATAGAATTTTAAATTGCAGGTCCGAAGCAAATTAAAAGAAATATATATTTATATATTATATATCCATCTCCTTTTCTACTTTGATTAAATATTTTTTTTTTTTTTCATTAATGATTTTTTCCTTCCTTTTTTTTTTTATTTTCCTTCATTGACTTATATGATTTTTTTACTTACTCTATTTTTGTTCTACAAAATATAAATCGACGGCAATAGCAAGCACAGACAGCTTTCAATCGGTAAAGTGTTAAAAGCGGAAGTTGCCTGTTAGTTATAACTGTAGATTGGCGCCAACAAGTTAACGAATTTTACAAATCATTATCGAAAGTAAGTTTCCCAAATTTAATATCTCCCATCCAGAAAAATCAGTGCTATGTCTGCTTCATCTTATATATGTGAACAAGTGTTTTCAACTATGAACCTTAGAAAGAATTATTTCAAGTAGACTGACAGATGAGCATTCAGCCTCGTTCCTAGAATCAGTACATCTTCACTTCGAACCTCAATATAAGGAACTTTCAAAAATCAAATCGCAATTTTATTCATCTCATTAACGCATTTAAATTGTAATACTTGTATATTGTTCTTAAAATTTTAGATAAATTTTTCTCGGTCCGCCAAATTTTTTTCCCGATTGGCCCGCGCCCGAAAAAGTTTGTCCATCCCTGATCTAGACTAAGCCCAACAGTCTTATGAAAAGGGAAGGGACAGCTTCTGTTGGGATGGAGCACCCGGAGGTAGAAGTCTGACTTGGCTTCGTGATACTGACTTTTATGCGGTAGGGTTGTCAACCCTACGCCCTTCAGTCATATTAGACCGGGACCTAAGGCTTAAAGTGGATTCTGAATCATCCACGTCACCGCCGAGACTCGAACCCGAAACCTGTGACACCGAGCGCTAGCCAATATGTTTCCGATAAACCGATCGTTCTATCTATCCACATTATTATCTCAATCCCCATACAAAATTTTTATTAATTAAAATAATTAATACTTCAATGTGTGTAATATCTCAATGAATTCCATTTTGAATGGAATTATGGAAATTAAGTTCATTTCATAAAAATGAAATTATAATATTTGTGGCATACACAGACAAAGCAGCATATTATAAATAGGAAACACACTCATTTAATCAAAAAACATAGTGAATTGTGGATCAATTTTTGGGACAAAATTAACAATGTAACAAATTGTTTTAATGTTTTTAAATACTGTTCTAATTGTAAAAAAGCAGCGTAAGAAAAAAAAATTTAAATGTTGAAAATGAATTACTAATGAATAGCCAGTGGGTGGGCTACTCTAAGCAAGCATAAATGAAATCGGAGATTCACCAATAATCACCCAAAATAAATAAATCAAAATAAAAAAAAGATTATTACAACAGTGAGCAGCAAATCGTTAAGCACGATTTATTTCTTAAGAGATTAAAAATTAAAATATTTTAAGCGAATCATTTTACAAAACATGATATGGAAGACATTCTTTTCTATGAATACAAACTTAAATTATGGTGAATTTCAAAATGATTAATCATTACTCTGTGATTAACGACAAATATACAATTCTAAATCCAATAGCCAGAAAATTCAAATTCGTCTCACGCTAATGTATTCTTCTTCTTCGTTGAACATCGGTGGGCTTCATGTACCACTTATATATTCCTCGAACAGACCACCAACGGTTAATGAAGGAAGGAAAGTGTCTTCCTGGAGGTCTTATAGGAATAACTGCCCCACATATGCATGTCATATGGGAGACAATCCTGAAAACTCTCACCAGACAGTCTGACTATCTATGTGATACTCTTTTACACGGAGTCTCCCAATTTCTAACAGCAGTGACTAAAATCAAATTCCAATCCAATCCTCAAATCCAGGTCATAGGCAACTACTGTACTTGAAAAAGCTTTATTTCAACTTCACGTGCTTCAGTCGAGAAGTTCTGGAATCTCTTGCCCAGTTCACTGTGCGGCCACTGACAGTTATGCTTATGCACTCTTTGCCGTTCCAGTAGTTATCTAGTTGGGAACATCGTTCACGATACGCCTTCGAGTAGGTCGTCCGTCTCCATTCCATACCATGAAATGAATGTCTGTCAGCTCCAATGCGAAGCATGCTATTGAAATTTACGGAGATGAATACTATCTACTGATCTAAACATTCTGGAATTTCAGACTAAAAATGTTCTATTATTAAGTTTCAGATGACAATACATAAAACAAAGTGTTATAATCATACTATAACTATCTGCCACTGTGTCTCTAAATCAAAGTAATTAAACTATATAATATTTTCTAAAATTTCTTTCCAGATCTGCAATTGGGATAATATGATACTCTGTTATATTAATGTCACAAAAATTAGGGTTTCTTTTTCCAAATACTTAAGCAACTTCTTGATTTGCTTACCAAATATTTAGAAAACTATGAGCCGTCTAAATTTTTTTTTTTTTTTTTTTTTTTTTTTTTTTTTTTTTTTTTTTTAAAGGGCCAGTGTCGCTTTCTGGTGCCACCGCAACTACAATTTGGATCGAAAATTTTTCCAGAGAGTTCTCATCTCTCCCTATCCCCCTCAAACATAATGAAGGGCATTCTGGACAACTTTTTTACAGTGATTATACCTGATTTTGATACAAGAGTGTAGAGTTGTTTTGAATTCTGAGCCGAGATCTCCTAATTCCGAATCTTCAAAACGTACACTAATCACCTCGTCGCTGGTTGTCCACGAAAATATAAGTTATCGTTTTGAGGGTGAAAAAAGTGGGCCTGAATGGCCGAGTGGCTAGCGCTCTGGCGCTCTGTACTACAGGTTTCGGGTTCGAGTCTCGGCGGTGCCATGGTTGTTTGTAGTGGTTCGGAATCCACTTTAAAAAAGTAGGTCCCGGTCCTAATAGGATCGTAGAGCGTTGCGGGGGCATTGTTACTCCGCGTCCGTGGCTTATCTTCAAGTTACACGCGCCCCCTGAGTAATGCAAAGTGAGTACGTCTCTGCAGCACTTGCCTTAAGGCATCCAAAGCCCAAGCTGTCTGTATTTGCCAGCTGCATTAGAAAGAAGAAAAAAAGGGTGAAAAGTTTAAATATTCACAAAGTTCATTTTATCGTATCTAGACATTGTGGAAAAGATATTAACATTTAAAAGACATTTAGGTAGAAGATTCTTTTAAATAATTGCGAATTTTAATGGGAAAAATTATATATACTCATTTTCAGAAAGCCATTTTCTTTTGGAACTATTATTAACCTTAAAAGTGATTTATTTAAGTTGACATATGTATCAAAGCAACTATGTACTTTAAAAATAAAATAAAACTTCAGATAAAATCAAAGAAAGATTATATTTATAACAAATTAGATACATACGTTTTCTTAATAGTGAAAGCTTTTTGATATCTAATTCTTATTTATCGAAATCGATTCCAAATATCGATAAAATTGTGCGTTGCTAAAAAAATTTCAGTCCTTTTTTTTATTTTATTTTAATGAACCCTAATATTCAGTACTTGGAAATTTTTTAACAACTAATGCATTTTGAACATTATATTTAATAAATAAATATATAAGGGATATTTCGTAAGTTAGCTTAAAGGTAACTGAGGTATGTAAAAATTTGCATTCTATAAAATTAAATTTTTTAATGCGTTATAATAGAAGTCTAAATATTTTAGGGTAGTTTAAATACGAATTTATGTGTAAATATATATATATAATTTAGCAAAATACAAAATTTTACAGTTATTCTAGAATAAAATTAAGCAGATACTTTAAATGAATTCTTCAAAAATATAAAGTAGATCATTTAAAAACGTATAATTATTTTTAAATATTAATTAATTTGGCTGGGAAAAAGTTCGTTTTACATTTTAATAATACTTCCGTTAGAATTTTAGTATATGAATGTTAAAGCTATTTAATATTTATATATATTACATTTTTAAAAGCTGATCGCATCTAATTATATTTATGAACCATATAAAATGTATTAATTTAATTTTTTTTTTTTCAGTTTCTTACGTTGGGATTTGATATTCCTCTATCATAGATAAGTGTTTGAGAGATATTTTAATATGTTGCAAACAACAACAAACATTTTGCTGGAATTGCCTTCATTTCTTGTTGATAAGATATTTCAACTGGCTTTTATTCTAGTTTTCCAGGTAAGATACAAGTTAAATTTAAAAAAAAAAAAAAAAAAAAAATTCTGAAAAAAATTTTTCTTTAAACCACTTGTAGTTTTTTTTTTTTCAGATATTAAAAGAAATTAAATCTTTTTATTAATTTATTAGTCTAGATTAGGGATACAAATACTTACATACTAAAAATTGATCGACAAATGAGTTACTTATTAATTCGACTTGATTAATAAATGTTATTAATTATTAATTAATTCGACTTGGATTAATAAATGTTATTAATTATTAATTAATTCGACTTGATTAATAAATGTTATTAATTATTAATTAATTCGACTTGTATCGATAAATTTATTAATTAGTAATTCGACTTTGGATCGATAAATGACTTGGATCGATAAATGTTATTAATGATTAATTAATTCAACTTGGAACGATAAATATTATTAATTATTAATTAATTTGACTTGGATCGACAAATGTTATTATTTATTACATAATTTGACTTGATCGACAGATGTTATTAATGATTAATTAATTCAACTTGATAGATAAATATTATTAATTATTAATTAATTTTACTTGATCGACAAATGTTATTATTTATTACATAATTTTATTTGATAAACAAATGTTATTATTTATTACATAATTTTACTTGATAAACAAATGTTATTATTTATTACATAATTTTACTTGGATCGACAAATGTTATTATTTATTACATAATTCGTCTTGATCGACAAATGAGGTGTTAATTATTATATAATTCGTCTTGATCGATAAATGAGGTATTAATTATTATATAATTCGTTTTGGATCGATAAATGAGGTAATTATTATATAATTCGTCTTGGATCGATAAATTAATGATTCATTTGTCGATCCGAGACGAATAGATAAGATATTTTTTTCTTACTTATAAATATTTAACATATATTTATAAAAATAACCTTTTTATATTTTTTTTATTCTTTGCCCTGTTACGTAACTCCTAACACTTCTTTGTCAAAAGAACGTGCCCTCTCAATTTCGAATTTCAAGTCAATAAATAGAATTAGTTTCTTTTTACCTTTTTAAATATTTCCTTAAATAGTTCTGTGTATTTTTCTGCTAATATACATAAATTATTTCAGATTATCTGTATTGTCAAAGACGTTGTAATTTTCTTCATGCGAGTTTTACTCAGCTTGATTATATTCGACTACGAAGTAAACTTGAAGATTATGAAGTATCTCAAAGACAGATTGCAGCAAAGCACAATAAAAATTCAAATGGTTATTCATAATCTTCATTTCTTGGGATTTGAAATAGAAGATCTTTGCATGCTAATAAAAAACACATTTTTTATACTTGTTTTGATTCTCCTTATACAAATCGATTGCATAATACTTACTATGAAAAGAATTTTCTATAGTATAATTGTGAAAGTTTATAAAAATATGGATACTTATATGCCTTTCAAATTGCCTAGCATAGATCGTGAAGATTTATTCGACATTAACTTTGATGTTCTATCCACTAATATTTCACATGGTGCCCATTCAATACTAAATTTTTATGTAATTTTTATGCAGGAAGTTAACTTTTTTTTAAAGTGTGATGTATTTTAGTGGAATAAATTTCAAAATATGTATTTTGACATAATAAAATTATTTAAATTATAATTGTGTACTATTTACTTTCGAATTTCCAAAATTAATTTTAGGATATTTGCAAATATTATACCTAAGCATGATATTTATTTCAATATATTCATATCTTGTGCAAATACTAGCAGCCAAAAATGAACTTCCAAAATCATCAGAATTGAAGGACTCTTACTGAAGGCCAGAAAAATATGTAACAGATAGAAACTCATTTTGATCAAATACAGGGATACAATGAAGTAAAAAGTTGTTTAAGTTGATAAATTGATAGGGGGAAGGGGAATAGTTCAATCGTGTTTGCTGAAATATTTATCGAAGGTATAATCAATAAATAATCAATGACAAAAATCAGCATAAACCCTCAAAAATAGCATTTTTTAATGAAATTATAATAAAGCTATAGTAATGTATATTTTTATTTTAAAATGCAAAGATCCTTCACCGATATTTATGTAAAGAAAAGCACTTTAAGCTCATAAACAAATAAATATTTCATTTAATTAAAATCGCATAACACACAAATGTGCATAAACTTGAAGGGAAATAAAAAATTAGTGAAACTTAAGCAATTGAGAATGATTTAACATCGGGTAATTTGGCTTTGTAAATCGGTGACTGTTTTAATCGGTGTTAAGATCTAGCGTAATTTTAGAACACGTTTGTAACTATGTATTTTTAAAGAACCTTTACCAACGTTTTTTAATCCTTTTTCCTATTTAGATACTCTTTAACCCCTTATACCAAACGTGTTTGAGAGGATTGAAATTTGGCGGCAAAGAAGAGACAAAGAACCATTCGTTCACAATATGCGTTATGGATTGTTGCCAATGTGACAGATTCGTTGGATTTCAAGCTGTAAACTCTCAACAGTTGCCTGCACATTATCTTGCAATACCAAGTATTTGAGAATCAGTGAAAGTTTCAATGAAAGTTAATTTGCCAACAGCAGTAGCCGACATTGAGCTCCAAACCATGACTCCTCATTCGCCATGCTTCACTAGTGAAATAACGCGAGTTAAAATTCTACGTTTCTATGCAAACAATTTGTACTTCAGCAAAATTCATCTTTTTTTCTTTTTACTCTGAATATGAGTGATTTTTTTCGCTGAACCCTGCCATGAAATTTTTCAGAACTTTAGGATTCTTCGAAGTTTCCAAATTAATAGAACACTATTATTGGATGTCGCCGTAACATATTCCATTAATTGAAGTTTGGTTTGTCGCTGTATGGTCATTTATTGTAGATTTTCAGGCTAATTACGCCGGGACTTACTGTTTGACGGGGATTTCGAACCACTAACAAAATGTCCATGCCACCGCCAAGATTCGAATCTGAAGCATGTAGTACCAAAGGACAAAAAGTTATCCAATTGACCATCAGACCGCCTTTAATAGAGGAGTGGATAATTTCCGATTTAATCTCATTTTCCCATTCACTTCTGAGCATCTAGATAATTTAAAATCCTTGGTTGTACACTATGAAGCTTGTTAAAAGTTATTTCGTAATTCTTTACAATAGTTTGGACAGTATAATGACTTTACAGTTTCAGCTTAAGATTTTTCTTAGTTTTCCTTAACTTATTTATCAAATTCTAAACATCAAAACCAATGACTTGTTTTAAAGCCATTTTAACAGGAACACTAACAACACAAATCGCTTAACGGATAATCTAAATTTCCTTTTCAAGTACATGCAATGAATGCAGTTGGATTTTCAATAGATCTCACCAGTCCCGGCAGAGGCTTTATCTCCTGTATGACGAGAAATGTTTTTCGTTTATGTTGAAATAAGAGAATTTATGTGACTTTCTATACCTCCTGTGCGAATAGATTTTTGTGACGTCAATTTCATTGGGTTTTTTTTTGTGCATTCTGGAAAGGTAATTGGATCTTTATCACTTGCTTGTTATAAAATATTGTTTAACTTATAAAATGAAATGTTGCCGTAAAATATATTTTTGCTAAATATTTATAATTACGTAAATTACGTTATTTTAATAAATGCAACTTTTGTGACTGTAAATTTCATAAAGCAGCTATTAGACAATTTGGCAAGATTTGATGAAGCCCAATTTGGTACGGTACAACGCAGAAATTTATAAATGCTATAAAGACACAGATATTATAAAATTTATTAATATCAATAGATTAAAATAGGCTGCTCATTTATTTCGAATGATTGATTTAAACCCTGTAAAAAGATTCGTATTGGCAAAGCCGCAGGGACAAAGAGGAAGAGAACTACCCAAGCTGTTAGTGAGGAACAACTATTGTGGTATTATGATCAATTAAAAAGTTTTGGTTAATCAAGTGCGTTAATGAATGCGATATTATTAATGCAATTGTATAGAAAATGTTAAAATAAGTAGCAGATTAGACATTGTACAAAAAAAAATTAGGGCATATTGAGGTTTTAGAACAAAAACTGTAGATGAAAGTATTGAAGGTTGATGGATATATGACAAGATGGTTTAAGTTATGTTAAAAGAATATTGCTCAGCAAGAAATAAGTACATTTATTAGTACTTGACAAAAATCAAACAATTCACATTTTATGCGTCATAAAATTAAAAGGTTTTCTCGAGTGAAAACTATTTTTAATAAAAGATATAATTTAATCTGAGAGAAAATAATATTGGTAATCCAGCTTTGGGTATAATTACACCGAATATTCGCGTCGGAAGGAGAAAAACCTGAAACACTTCCATAAAGCAACCTGAAAATTGGTTTGAAAATCTTGCGCAAGCTGTCACAAACATTTTCTCCTCATTTCTGAAGTGGCCTGATGGCCAATTGGCTTTGGACTCTGGTACCACAGATTTCAGGTTCCTGGCGGTGGCATAGATGGCTGTTGGTGATTATTAGTTAGTCTAATTAACCTAAAATTGCAAAAAATTACCGTAGAGCGACAAACCAAACAAAACCTAGCTTCTAAAAGTAGTGATTGCAATGAACCTCTCAGCCAGTTCATACCAGATATCATTTTCACGTTACCATTGGACCACAAATAAAGCAAACTTAAACATTTGGAAGAAGATATTTATAATGAGATTTGAATTTTGATATCTTTTTTAAACGTACTCATCATTGTTGTTTGTTTCAGTGTTAGATAAAACTTTTTTATGTGGTCGTTATGAAAATTACTCAAATAAAGAATATTAAAAACTATCGAATGTGCGCAGTTGTAGTTATTTATAAAATTAGATATTTAAATAAAGTCATCTTAATTCTTAGATCGTTATCGCTTATTTAGCATCTGAGTATAAATGCGAAGCTAAGCTAGTCGTAATCGTTTATTTTCTTCCTTTACCATATTAACAGCATTTTAGTTTTTACAAATAATAAATCACTAACAATTACAAACGTAAACCAGTAATGCAGAACCAAGTTATCCATAACTCCCATATTACGAAATTATCCTCGCCAGTTGTCCTGAAAAAATTACAATTAGATGACTTTTTCTTTTTCGTTGGACGTCACTACATTTTCACACATCCTGCTGTCTTTTGTCAACGTTACAATTCTAAGATTAAAACTCAAAGGTTAAAGCAGAATCCTACAAATTGCATCATCTTGTAAGTAAAAACAAAAGCATCTTTAACGTGCCTAACAATAACTTATTAAGAATTGGGCTCTTCAACGCGATCTTTTTTGTTATGAATGAAACGGAAACAGGCTCGTCTGGCATGAAGAAGTGAATTTGTCACGCTACACTGACGCGCAACAAATAACTGTTATGTTCAGCATTTCTTTCACATCGTGTGCTTTTTTGATGTATTCTGTGGAATGCCCAACACTTGAAAAGAGCATCCGCTATTGCATTCTGCTGTTCGTTTATTGTATATAACTAAACAAAGCTATATCTATAATTTTAACAACTAAAAGTTGTTGATAGAAAAGCGATGGCGTTGGGTGTTGCGCGAATTTTCATTTCACTTTTCGTCAAAAGTTGAATAAATTTGTCTCCTGTTTATTTAAATTTATTGTTGTCTTGTCATTGATAGCATAATGGATGCGATGCCTATGAGTTTCTTTATAAGTAAGACAAAGGTTTCAAGGTTCGTGTATTGAGTCAACATTTAGAAGATTAACATTTTTAGTTAAAATTTATTGTTGTGAGATTTTGCAATGCTATAATATACAAGATATCCTTGATATTTAATTATTGTTTATTAATCTAAACAGATAACTAGGTCCTTGTTTGCCGTTTAGTTAAATTGTGTAGTGTAAATCAAAAGATTTGAATGCCAATCAATCCTCTGTACACAACAAAAAAAAATGACATCCCTTTTCCTTCGTATACGTAACTGCCAGAAACAAAACAGCTTCATATTGGAAATAAATGAGAGAACAAAATTTTATATATCTTTATTGCTCTAGATTATATATATCATTATAATAACATTATGTAGACATATATATATCATACATAGTAATTTAATCACAATTATTTTCTTTCCTAAATCTATAAAATATTTTCAAAATAGAATAGTTTCTTAAATTACGTTTAATAATTTTGCATGGGACCTGATCGCCAAGTGACTAGCTCTCGATGCCACAACTTTCGGGTTCGAGTCCCGGTGAGGGCCATTGTTGTTGGTAATTGTTCGAAATCCACTTTAAACTGTAAGTCCCGGTTTAATATGACAGTAGAGCGCTGGACGTAGAACTGACAACCGTATTCTTTAAAAAGGAAACACCTCCTGTTTTGGAAGCGTACTGATGGCCAGTTGGTTAGCGCTTTGCCCTTTGGTATTACAGGCTTCAGATTCGAATCCTGGCTGTGGCATGGATGCTTGTTAGTGGTTTGGAATCCACTTTAAACTGTAGGTCCCGGCCTAATTAGCCAAAAGAGTGCCAAATTGACCGTAGAGCGATAAACCAAACTAAGCCTGTTTCGGAATGTGCCAATAGGATGACGGCCATTGTCCACCATGGACTGTAGTGCCAGAGAGTTTGTTAGTTTTCAGGATTTTTAAAATTCTAATTGAAATGTGGTGAATACTTTTGAAAGATTTGTGTTCAAAAATAATTATAATTCATTCATCTTCTGAAGACTGTTAAAATTATAATAATAATAATAATGAGAGAAATGTAAGACATGTAAACGAAGTTGCTGTGTGCCTCATAGTTGAATAAATACGGCTGAACATAAAACGGTAATATCCTTATAATATTGAGATTTTCATGGACACTTTCTTTTAATTCCGCTGCGTTTCTAATATTTGATTAAACAACTTCCACTGCATGTCCATAATATATTTTAAAAAATACAATTTTTGTGAAATTTTTCCGCTACTTATGACTTTTCATCATTGCTTTCATAAATATTTCACAATCTTGTCAGCAACTTCATAGACATACGTGAATTTTAATTACTCGCAATATGTCAACTATTGCCTATAGCTATATTGCTGGAAACAGTGGACTCCACACTTTTTTGGCCGGCCTAATAGCCAATTGGCTAGAGGGTCTATCCTTTAGCACCACAAGCTTCAGGTTCTAATCCTGGTGGTGCCGTGGATGTTTGTTAGTGCATGAAATGACCCGTAGAGGGCAAACTAAACCAAACTTTTTGATCGTGTATCCCCAAGACGAAATAATTAAAAAATTTACCCCATACAATATAATATGATGTAACGATATATAATTTAATGAAATGTAATGTAATATGTAATATAATATAATAAAATGTTATGTAATATAATGTATAATATAATAAAAATTGCCTGTAAGTGTGTAGTCAAAAATTAAGTTATTTATTGATTTTCAACAATATATCTATATTTAAATAAAACTACAAATTCATGTTTTTAGTTAAAATTGAATAGGGTGAATGTGAAAATGTATTTAGTAATATCAGAAAAATTTGATTGGATGCTCTCAGTGAATGTAATTCGCAGATATGATTATAATTAACTTACTTGATCCTTCATCTTTGGCGTACACCCACAGTGCATAGCCCCTAGAGTATGCGTTCCCCATTTCACCACTGACTTGGAAGATATATAAAAATTTGATTTAGCTACATATTTATTTTTCAGCCTACTATTTTATTAATAAAAATAAAAAGAATGCAAATGTTTAAATCTTAAGCAAAATGTTCTTCTTATTGTTTCTCTTTTCATTGTTTCTTATCATTTAATATTTTACTTATGTAACTCGACTTTTGCATTGTTTTAGAAGAAATTATAATTATCAACAGAAGATAATTTATAACGCCATACTGATAGATTTTTCCTTTAAATATAGCCCAAAGAAGCTGATGGATGTTTCAATTTTGGTAAAATTTCACATAAACGCTTTTACATGTAAAAAATATATTTGTTACTGTGTATGTATATGTATTTATAAATACGGTATATTTACTTAATAAATACAAAGAAAATGTTTTTAAGAGATGAAGTAAATGACAATGAAAATTGTGTGATAAATAAAACTACAAGATTAGGCATTTTACCCATACGACATAAAAATTAGTTAAGTATTCAATTTTGTATTTTTAATTAATATTAAATTTAATTATATAATAATATTACTATTAATTATATATTACATTTTAAGTTTTTTTAATTAATTTTTCTAACAACTATATTGCTACCTAAAGATTTCATTGCTTTTTATTTGAATTTTTAAATGCATTTTCTTAATATTCTGCATTAAGAATTATTGATATATCAATTGGAATTTAATGAAGACAAATTTATATGAAGACAAATGCATTTTAAATAATGATCATCAATTGTTATAATGACAGTCAAAATTTCATGATTGTGTAGACCGACATGCTTTTTTCCCATACACAATACTGGAAATTTTTATCAGAAAAGATCTGGCCTTGAATTCATCCGTATTAGCGTATGTCAATTGAGCATTAGACGAAAAATATGTAAAACGACTTACCTTAAGTGATCACATGTAAAAATCTATATTTTTTTATTATGTATTTATAAATTTTTTTTTTTTATTTTCCGGCTCAACTTTGATTGCTTAGCTTAAGACATTTTATTGTCCAAGTAATATTATACACTTAAGAAATAGTTGTAATAACTTTCCATACTTTTTTTTATTGTCTCTATTCTTCCAGCATTAGTTGTTAAAAGCAGATTTCTTGTTATTATCGTGCTTATGCAGTTGTTTTGTTAAGTTAGATTTTTAGACACATGGACACGTTTTGGACAATCTTGGATTTTTTTGTTGAATTTTCAAACAATGGTCAGCTTGTATATTTCTACCTCATTCACTGTTGTGTAAGTGAAGATTTGTCTCTGTGATTATTTTGCATTCTCAAATTTTTATTCAACAGGTATTATATCTTTTGATTTTATTTTCAAAGTTCATCTTGTAACTTCAGAAAATACATTCAATACTTATTATTAACACGACTTGACATAACTTAGCTTTGATTCAACTTTTTATGGCTATAACAAGGTTATGTTTTCTTTTTTACTATTTTTTACAGGTGAATAGTTTTCAATAAATTACGGTTGAAAAGTTTTTATTGTTAATACTGAGTAAACAATATAGATATATGTGGCAATGAACTGAAACTGAATAGTTGAATGAATTCAAATAACATTGCAAAAAGACAACTTTTAAAAAATCACACTAACGATTTTCCCTCTACAAATGGTGCCGATTCTAAAACTTTATTTATTTGGATAGTGATCTTATAAAAGAGTATATATAAAATTTATGTAGATTTACACTGGTTCCAATAGATTCATTCCGGTCGAACCCACAGTTTTTGTAGACTTCTCTACCAATCTAACAATGGCTGTACTTTTGCAGTAGGTGACTAGGGGATTTGACATACAAAACGCAGTAACGGGACGTTCCTTTAAATAAAGCCATTTAATGATACTATATTTTACAATGATATTTACATTAGTTATTAATTAAGGGTTAAACATATTCTCTCGCTGCTTGACGCAGCCTGCCCTCTCTCGCTCCCGCCAGCGTTCTCTTCTTTCTTCATCTACGGGGACCTGTCCCCTTCTAGTGGGGTCAGAGTTCAAAATTGAAAGTAAACAGGCTCTGTCAAAGACAAGCAACCGTGATGTGTCGCCGCCTGCTGATTACCACACAAACAAATCCTACATTTATATATAGAAAGTATATTTTAAATGACAGTTTTAAATGTTTTGTTATATAAATAGGAGAAAAATGTAAAAATAAAAATTTTTAAATGCCAAGTTAAAATATTTCTCTCTAGAAAGACATTTTGAAACGATATAGGAATTCTCAAAAAATCTAATTATGAAAATTCGCTATTTCCAATAAAAAATTTTCATTGTCATTCTTTGTTATTGAAAGTAGATATGAATTAATGAATCAATAATTTTTATTTAATGTTCAATTTAATTGAAAGCTCCTAAAAATTGAAATTTGTCCAATTTACAAAACTGTTATGTGTAAAATCATTAATTCAATTTTATTTAAAAAAAATAATTGATGTGTGGAATGTCTTTCTCTTGGAAAGAAAACAGTGAGATGTATAAAATGAAGTTTAAATTGAAAAGATATAGAAATTCTCAAAAAATCTCACTATGAAAATTCGTTATTTCCAATGAAAAATTTTTTGGAAATAAAGAATAATAAAAAGAATAATAAAATGAATGTATTAATTAATTCATTTTTTCATTATTAGATAATAATCACTCATCAAGTGAGCTGTAAAGGATAAATTAGTTGATTTTTGCATACTGGCGTGTAAAATTTAAATTATGTAATTTTTAAGCAAACTTATTATGGGTCATAACAATGAATACTTAATTCAATAGAAAGCTGATTTGTATATATCAGAATATTATATAATACCTAAAACAAAACTTCACAGGTTGAAAAGGGCTATTAAAGATATTTTCTGCAAATTTAAGTGAGTTCGTACGTTCAATATCACTTGAAAAAAACCTTTTATGATGCACAATTTTATACGCTGTAGAATAATCGGCAAGCTTGAGTAGAGGCATAACGTGACAGGCGTAACCCACGAGTTTTGAATCTACTAAAAGTGTCTTTCCACCAGATTAGAAAGCCTTACAAATCGCAATTTCAGCTGTAAAAAAATTGTTAGTGGCCCGACCAAGAAATAATAATTTGTAATCGATATACAGCTCTGCAAGGAAAAAGGCATATATAAAATAACGGCAGCGAAGGAGTGTCATTCTTTACTGTGCATCACTTTACTGTGTTTACCATCTGCAGAAGCTGTTAAAAAGAACCGCATAACACTGTACATTCTGATCTGATCGAAGAGTTTTCTTTTCTTAGGCGTAATTACGAATTTAACACTACTCCAAACCTCACATTGGAACAAGTTAGGTACTCTATGGTTAATAAATTTCGAATAACCGGAAACGGGGAGTGGTGAATTCAATCAAAAGAAGGGATCGAAAACTAAGACAGTACAAGAGTATAAAAAAATAACGTCGCTATGAAAAGTCGCTAAAATTATGGTAAACCCTAATTTATACCAAACTGGTTTATTTTTAAACGAACATTGATCCAATTTCGACATTTTTTCAATTGATCAAGGCTATATATATATATATATATATATATATACTAATGAGTATATATATATATACTCATAACAAATATTTTTAATTTAAAAATATTATGTTTTGTTAGAAATAAAAAAGAAAAATTATTATTATATTTAGTATTAATTATTTATTGAAAAATGTATTTTTTCTAAATGCTTGAAAATAAAACGATTAGGAACCACTTCACAATTATATAATAAAACTAGAATTGCTTATAAAATTTAATTTAGAGCATATATTAAAATATTGGTCTCAAGTCCGAAACGACCTGGTTAATAGAATCTTCGGCATCTAAAATAAGGCAATCGGGTTTGATACCCAAACAGGGAAGTTTCTCAGCCAGATATGGGCAAAGTCCTTTCGTTGGTTCAAGAAGATGCCAGCCCGGGGTTTTCATTTAAAATTATGGATGTAGTGTACCCGTAGTGCACCTTAGACAATGCTGAATATGCTACATATCTGCCCTTCTAGGGTGTAAAATAGAGAACCGAGATTAAATTGTGAAAACAAAAAGAACTCGAAAGTACTATGTTTACGTAATAACATCGAGTGATTCTAGTAAGCACTTGTAAATTATTTGATAATCTCTGCCTTTTCAAAATTATCCTTTTATCACGTATTATGAGTGGTCTTTATCAGACTTAAAGTTTTATAAAAAATAGGGAAATACCGTTAAGACTCTTGTATTGGTACTTTTTACTTGTTTAGTTTTTTATATTTTCAGAAATAATAAATACTTGAAAATACGCCCATTTTATTTCATTGTCTCCACTTATTATTCCCACGAAGATTTCTAAGTATCTGCTCTTCAAGTTTTAACTCAAGTCTGTTGTTTAATTAGGAAACGAAAACGAAGTAAGTATTAATATTTTTAGCAGCAGATTAACGAAGTAAGTAGACTAAATTTACGCATACTTTTGTATATAAAAAATATATTTAATGAAATGGTGAAAAATAAAAGTTATTAATATTCAGTAATAAAGTTATATATTTTTAAATTTACTTAATTTATTTAAACGTTTTGGTAACTTAATTTAGTTAAACGTTTTGGTAAAGTAATTTATTTAAACGTTTTGGTAAAGTAATTTATTTAAACGTTTTGGTAAAGTAATTTATTTGAAAGTTGTGTTTAACATTATTACATTTGAATTACAATGATTTTGTTGGTCCCGTTATAATGAGAAACCACTGTTTTTACATAGTTTGAAACTGACACTGTTTTACATAGTTTATAATAGAAACCACTGTTTGCCAATTATTTTAGTAATATCCCCAAGAAGTATATAATTGGGTCACACCCGTCCAACTCTATCTTTTCCTTATGGAGTGGTCTTTTGACTGACGGATTTAATGCGGGTTATACGAATAACACACAAAACTTTCGATGGTATGTAATTATCAAATCTATGTAATGATGGCATCTGATTAATCTATGTAATGATATCTAATTATCAGATCTATGTAACAATGGCATATAATTAATCTACGTAATGATGATATGTGATTATTAGATCTATGTAATAATGATATCTAATTATCAGATCTATGTAGTGATGGTATGCAATTATCAGATCTATGTAATAATGGTTCTAATTATCAGTTCTATGTAATGATGGTTTTGTAATTATCAGATCTATGTAATAATGGTATCTAATGATCAGATCTATGTAATGATGGTATGTAATTATCAGATCTATGTAATAATGGTATGTAATTATCAGTACGTAATTATTGGTGTGAACTGAACTCTGTCAGTTCAGAAACCAATGCACAGTAGACAGATACAAGCGTTAAAATAAATATGGAATTAAAATGTAAACGTTATTTAATTTTAATGTAAATTAGTAATATAATTTAAATGTAAATATGCAAGCTTTAGGGAATTAATCAAATAATATTTTGATATCATAAATGTATATATTTCTTTTTTAAATTTTAACCTTTGAGTAGTGAAAATTCCTATTGCAATTATATTCTAGTGACTAGTGTAAATTAAGCATCAGTTGAATCGGTGCTTATCTTTGTTAAAAAAAAAATCTTCCTTGAATTGTCTTCCTTTTGTCGTTTTATTATCAATTCTAATGGCATGCATTTATTTTTGCAAATCCATTTAATTAAAAACTGAACTTTCATTAATCATTCACAGCGCATACATTTTAGGAATATGCTTGTACATATCAACAATATTTATAATCGTCTTAAGGTAACATTAAAACAGTGAAACGATATTAAAATAATCTCCAAACATATTCAATATGTTACGTAAGTCCTGCAAAGTTGAAACCATAGAAATCAATATTTTATAAACAAACTAAGTCTAAAAAGAAAGATTAACTTAAATACCAGATTAGTGTTTAAAAACTGAAATCGAGTGATGAGTAAAGCCAAAGATTAAGTACACGAAAAATGCAAACAAGTAAAAGAAAAATTAGAATGCAACGTTTCGGATCAATGATAGTAAAAACATGCATTCCAACCCAATTATTCCTATTCATTCATTCAAAAAACTTCACCCTACCTTCTTCCTTCCTGATAATCAAGTTCTTGAAGCCGTTTGAAGTCATTTTTACACACACTTTTTTTTTTCACTTTTGAGAGAACACCATTTGCTTTTGACCGTAGTTCTTTCAGTAGAGTCGATGTAACTTGAATTCCAGACGTGTTCAAACGTGTTCAAACGTGCAAACGGCACTTCAAAAACAGTCGTTGTATTGCTTGTCCGTACGTTTTAAAAAGCAATTTGCTATGTAGATGATCTTAATAAGAAATGGCTTGACATACAACATTTGAGATAAATTATTTAAAGCGAATGTGTACTACAACATGGATTTGTTATATGTGCTGTTATTTATTTGATTGCAAATATTAAAAAAAAAAATGTTACTAATATCTATGATGTGACTGAATTGTACATAGGGTAAGTACATAATCTCTTAGTATTATTTCTGTATAAATTTTTATATTTTAAGTTTTGAATTTCAAAAATTTGAAGAACTTATTTGGTTATATTAGAGAGAAAATATTTTAAGTTGTGAAAAATAATTAAAAAGCTGGAATCCTAAAAAAGAAAAGTTTCTTTGATCGTTTTAATATAATCCATATTTCATTTAAAAAAATAAGCTACCATATTCTTGTAATTGTTGTTGGAATCGTAAAAGAAAGTTTTTGTTGTCCGTTTTTAAAATAATCCATAATTTCATTTTTAAAAAACAGCTACCATGTTCTTGTAATTGTTGTGAATTGTTCTTGTAATTATTGTTGGAATCGTAAAAAGAAAGTTTTCTTTATTCGTTTTTAAAATGATTTATTACTTCATAAAAAAAAAAGATACTATGTTCTTGTAATTGTTGTGAATTGTTATTGGAATTGTAAGAGAAAGTTTTCGATGTTCGCTTTAAAATAATCCATAATTTCATTAAAATGAGCTATCATATTCTTGTAATTGTTGTGAATTGTTCTTGTATTTGTTGTTGGAATTGTAAGAGAAAGTTTTCGATGTTGGTTTTAAAATAATCCGTAATTTCATTTTAAAAAATGCTATCATGTTCTTTTAATTGTTGTGAATTACTCTTGTAATTGTTGTTGGAATCGTAAAAGAAAGTTTTCGTTGTTCGTTTTAAAATAATCCATAATTTCCTTTAAAAAAACTACAATGTTCTTGTAATTATTGTGGATTTTTATAAACCACAAATATTAACTTATTTTTTTGTATTAATTTTCTGCCTTCATAATTCCTAATATATGTTAAACAGTTTTTGTCTTGAAACAAAAATTTAAAAAGGAATTGGTCATTTATAGAATTAAAGAAAATTTTTATTTTCATCAATTTATTGAAAATATTATTAAACAATTATAATATGGACCTTATTTACATTAATTATAGTTAACTATTAGAAAAACGGATTAAATAAGTAAAATTGTCAACGAACACATAATATTTTTTACATTATCCTTTTCAAATAATTAAATACAGGCAAGATAAGTTGTTCTGTTTTTAAATTTTAAAAAGTTAGTAAATTATTAAACAGTATTTTATGCAGTTACTTAATAGCTTCGCCAAAAAATTTCTTATGACAGACAGAATTCTTTAATTAATACTGCAATTCAAATCAATGTCATAAATGCGTGTATGCTTACGATTAGTGCCTGTAACGTCATAAAGAGTTATTTTTATAATGATGTCGTTGATTAACGATGTTTCAATGTCACAGGTCTTCGACCTTCGCTCATTATACGTTCGGCACTTTATATCAATTTTGTGGTGCATCCTAAATGTATCAAACGTTTTCCGTTTAGAAGTAGAAAATAGTAGAATTCATCGTTTATTTGATTCGAAATATTTATAAATAAATAACACAAAAAAATTTACTAAAAATTCAACCTACTTTGGAGTTTTCCAATATAACTTTAAATAACAAATATTTTTCTTGATCTTTTGGTATTATTATAAACTATAAGGTCTGAATTTTTTTTTAAACTTCTAATATACTGTTGCAGAAAATCTATAAACATAAATTTTCCTTTTTTTCAATTAGTAATGCATACCTCAAAGTTCTATTTAATAAGTTATGCTCTTTATAAAATTTAAATTTCAAGTTTAAAAACAAGGGCCTGAATGGCCGAGTGGCTAGCGCTCTGGCGCTCGGTACCACAGGTTTCGGGTTCGAGTCCCGGCGGTGCCATGGTTGTTTGTACTGGTTCGGAATCCACTTTAAAAGTAGGTGCCGGTCTAATAGGATCGTAGAGCGTTGCGGGGGCATTGTTACTCCGCGTCCGTAGCTTATCTTCAAGTTACACGTGCCCCCTAGGTAATGCAAAGTGAGTACGTCTCTGCAGCACTTGCCTTAAGGCATCCAAGACGTCCATGTCTGTGTTTGCCAGCTGCATTAGAAAAAAAAAGTTTAAAAACAATGGAAACATGTTTGATTGGTTAATCTTAATTGGTTTATCAGTTGTATAGTAATTTGTGTTTTTAGTTCAATAAATATAGATGATTTGATAACTAAAACAAAAAACTAACTAAATTAAAAAATGCAGCATTTGATGCTTTTAAAATTAGAAATGCAGCCAAAATTATAATTTTTGCTCAAAAACTAATAATTTTGAGTCCTTTCCTCTTTTTTTAGAGGAATTTTTAATGATCAAATAGCCTCACATATTACCAAGCTCAATTATTCCCAAAAATTTATTTACCTCAAATAATATTCAAAAACTAATAATTCTCACATAAATAGAAATATTTGTGGTTATTTTATAGTTTAAAAAGTAAAAGAAAAAAGATTACCTTCATTTAAAACAAAAGGCATATCTTTACATTTTAAGATTTTTTTTTTTATTAATTATTTCTAAATTTGTTTAAAAATTTTTTTTGTTTTCTAATTCATTTTTTTTAATATTCTTTCATTTAAGTTTTTAAAAAATCCTTCATGAAATGATGTATTAGATATAAAAATAGAGTGTTGATTAAAATGAGCTTGCAAAAAAATTCAAGGCAATTTTTTTAATTCAATAAAAGATCAACAATTTTTCAATGAAAAAAAAAAAAATCAAGGATATTTCTTTCGAGTAATAAACCATAGTAAAAACAAATAGTAATCTCTGTTAACTGACGAAGGAAGCCCTTGGATTTCTCATAACAATTTATATATGCTTATTTGTTTGTGCTGTTTAGCAACATGAAATAAAATAATTTCAGCTTTAACCAATTGCATGATGAAAAATATCGATGAAATTTGCAAATTATCTTTTGATAAATTGTAGATGAAAAATTATTTTGAATCATTATTTGTAAATAAAACAAATTTAGAAAGTAAAATTCAAATAAGTTTATGTAATAGAACATTTGAAAATAAAAAATAAATTACAAACAACAAAACCTCAAATCAACTTTTCTATAGTCCGACCCATAATTTACTATAGTCCATTACTATATTATATACAAAAATTTACTGTAGTAAAATACTACAGTAAAATTGGTAAAACTGTAGTCTATTTACTATAGTAAATTTGGCAAACGGCCAAGTCAGGCGATTAAAAAAAACACGACTTGAAAGAAGGGGGGGGGGGGGAATTATTATTAAATCATTATTTATTATTAATATTTAGAAGCAATTTTAATTTCAATAAAAATAATTTTAATTTTTAATCATTAAAATATTAGATTACTCAACATTAAAAATAAGTAACATAAAATTTTTTTTTTTAAGTCAATTCCTACTTTTTTTCAATATATTGCGGAAAGTCCTTTATAAATAATTTTCATTCATTTTTTAAGTTTATCTGGCGCCATCTATTGGTAGATATATGCAACTTGAATCTAAAAAAAAACTAAAATTAATTAATTTAATTTAATTACTGAATTAATATTTGAAAAAGCTGTATTAACATCAAGTGTCATCCACTACAAGTTCAAAAAAATGTATTTGAACTTGAGTGGATGAATAAAAAGTATTTTATGAACGATTGAAAATTTGAACAAGATATATATAGGGAGAGTGTGAGCTAATAGAAGGAATTGAAGAATAAAAACTACTAAATGAAAAAAAAAAAAAATCCACACTATATTTTTTTCTTTCAAAGAAAATTATCTGACCAGCACCCCCTCACAAAAAAATCGGTTCGTTCTTTCCAATCTTTAAATCGAATGTTTATCAGTCCATGCTATCCATGGTCTGGGTAAAATATAAATTTTTTAAAAAAAAAATTCTAAAGGCAAATAAAAAAATATATATATGAAGTGATTTCACCACCAGTTGTCGCCAGACATAAAATAAGATCTTTATTCAGTAAAAAAAAAAAATAAAAGTCGATCATTTTTTCGAGATTTTTATACTACACATCAGAAAAAAAAAATTGTGAATTCGATGAAAAAAATTAGATCGCTAAATGTTTTAGTTTGTAAGTTACGCTGGCACATAAATACATTTATTTAGAAGAAACAATATAAAAAAAAAAATTAAAGTCAATTGCTACTTTTTTTCATTCTGTTGCAGAAAAGTCCCTTATAAATAATTTTCATTCATTTTTTAAGTTTATCTGGCGCCATCTATTGGTAGATACATGCAACTTAAATCTAAAAAAAACTAAAATTATTGAATTAATTTTAATGAATGAATTAATATTAGAAAAAAATTGTATAACATCAAGTGTCATACACTACAAGCTCAAAAAAAAAAATGTATTTGAACTTGAGTGGATGAATAAAAAGTATTTTATTAATGATTGAAAATTTGAACAAGATATATATAGGAAGAGTGTGAGCTAATTAATAGAAGGCATTGAAAAAGCTTCTCTGTTTATAAATTCTAATAACAAAATTTAAAAGGAATAAGAAATGGTCTGAAATTTCATGCCTATGACTTTTTCACTATTATTCAAATTACATTTTTTTCAATTAAAAAAATTATAAAAAGTGGATAATATGATAAAAGAAAGAATTCAAATAGAATTAAAAAAAAAACTAGGATGTTATCCTATAATAATAACAACACAAAAATATGCATAGAATTAACATAAATTTTAATTGAGTAATCTTTTGATATTATTACCTGTAATTCTTTGAAATAATTATTTCTAAAATTTCATTTCGACTATTTATCCTAAATCTGAAATGGAAAAAAAAACCATTAACTAATACATTAACTAAATAGCTAAAACATCACCAGAAACTAAAGCATTACCAGAAAACAAGAATGTTATTTTTCAGAGAAAAATATTTCTTTTCCGTTAACATAATTTTAATAAAAATAATCGTGGGGTGTTGTAATGTACTTCGATGGAAAAAACCTAGAGCTGATGAAATTATTTATTTTTCTTCTAAGAATAATTAACAACCATTTATTCATATTATGTATAGTTCTAACTAGTTGCAAAAATATATAAATTTTTTTTCTATACATATTTGAAGACAAATATATTATAAATAAATTATTCATAATAATTGTTAACCCTTTTTATGGAGTACATTTTGATTGCAAAATATAGTAAAAATCATCCTCATTGGCGCAACAGCCCTATAATAGTCCAAGGCCGTCTGCTTCCTGGTAGATTTCTAGACATGAAATGTTTTCTTTTTACGGGGTAGGATTGTCAGCACAATGCCCAACGCTCTTAAACGATCCTATTATGACCTACGGCTTTAAAGTGGATTCGAACCACTACAAACATCCATGGCACCGGCGAGACTCGAAACCGAAACCTGTGGTAGAGCGACAGAGCGCTAGCCGCCCGGCTATTAGGTTCCTATAATAAAAATAATAAACATTATTTTTACCTTTTTATTGGCATCTACATTCTATATGAAGTATTTATTGCTCAATAATAATGTGTGCTGCCCGTGCACATGAAAAAAAAAAATCGTTTTCCTGTGGAGCATGCATTGCGGTTTCTGTTCAAAAACTAATAGATTTGTGCTATATTTTCAGTAGGATTTTCTGACAGAAGTCTCTCAATACGATATGCAAATGCATGACACATTCTTCTGAAAGTCGTTTCCAATCGTGTTCTTCCGCACTACCGTTCCACGAAGTTGACTACTGTAATTATTGCTGCCTGATGGCCAGTTGACTAGCACTGCGGTCTTTGGTACCACAGGCTTGAGGTTCGAATCCTGGTGGTAGCATGGATGTTTGTTAGAGGTTTCGGAATCATCGTTAAACTATAGGTCCCGGACTAATTAGCCTAAAGTGTGCACAAAATGACCGTAGAGCGACAAACCAAACCAAACCTCGAATTATTTATTGCTGACATTTTGCAGCAAACTATTGAAAAAATAATAAAATTTTTTAATATGAATTTTATTTAGCCCTGTACCAAAGGTTTCGGGTTCGAGTTCCGGCGGGGCCATGTATGTTTATAGTGGTTCGGAATCCACTTTAAACTGTAGGTTCCGGTCTGTTTAGCTTAAAGTGTGCACAAGATGACAGTAGAGCGACAAACCAAATCTACATAACTCTTCTGAAAATATGTTACGTGGATCAGTTTGACTAGCATATATTTAAAGAGCTTTTCAATTATTATCATACATATTAGGTACATACACATGAAAAAATCTTTTAATAGTGTAATTTTCACTTATTTGTTGGTCCTTCCGTTTCTTATATCACTATTAATTTATTTAAACGTTTTCAAAAACTATTAGAAAAGTGTTTTAACAAATATTAGTGCAATGTTATTAGGTTGTAAAGAAAGTAATTTAGGTTTTCATCATTTTCTTTTTCTTTATTGGTGCAATAGTCCCTTGTGGACCAAGGCCGTCTGCCTACTGGCAGATTTCGAGAAAAAGACATGTTTTCTTTTTAGAAGCAAGGGTTATCGGCCATATGCTAAACGCTTTACAGTCATATTAGACAGGACCCTACATTTTAAAGTAAATTTCGAACGTTCATGGCACCACCGGGACTCGAACCCGAAATCTGTGGCACCGAGAGCCAGAGCGTTAGTCACTCGACTATCAGGTCCTTTTCCCCATTTTAGTTCATGGTAAAAACCGAACATACTTTCTTTCCAACGCAATACATAAAATTTAATTTATTTGAGCCCGACTCTTGCCTCAATAGCAACACGTGTCGCTGGTGAGCATTAAGGTTGTTAAATACACTGTTTCAAAAAATTAGGACACTCAATGGCGTTTGTGATGTTCAGCAACTTGGCTCGTTAGTTGGACTACCTAGTGGAGTTTTCAAGATTTTGTCCCATAAGATACACAAACATGCGGTAATCCCCCCCCTCCTCCTAAAAGTCCTCCCGGAAGGCACTCTCCTTCTTCTTCAGTGGTTTGATGATCAATTGGCTAGAGCTGTAACCTTTGGAATCACAGGCTTCAGGTTCAAATCCTGGCAGAGGCAAGGATGTTTGTTAGTGGTTCGGAATCCAAATTAAACTATATATCTGGTCTAATTAGCCTAAAGTGTGTTGTTGCCTCATGTATCACTTGTGCTGTTGCCTCATGTATAGCATAATTTGTAAAAATTAATATAAACATGTATAGCATAATTTGTCACGTGCATAATTTGTAAAAAAAAAAAAAAATCGAAGTGTAAGCTGGCGCTAGAGGAATTATAAACATCACCGTCTGCGTGGGCGTGAGCTGACTGGAAGGAGAAAGAAAAATAACATCAGCAGAGGGCGTTTGGTTTTTGCAATCTACTGGAAGCATATGTGTTTTTATTTTGAGACCATTACCATGTACAAAAAAAGGACCGTAGAGCGACAAACCAAACCAAACCTCCTTCTTCAGCATCACGAAGCCAGGTCAGACTTCTATCTACGGGTGTTCCATCACAACAGAAGCTGCCCCTCCCCCTTCCCCCATCCTTCCCTCCTTCCATGAGACTACAAAGGGTTCTTGGACTTAGTATAGATGTTGCTGTCAACAAAGTGGGATAAGAACAAAAAATTTTTATTTGAATACTAAAGATTCATAATAGTAATTTTTCTTATAAAAACAATCCAAGGCAACCACTTAAATAAATATTAAAGTTGTATGAACAATGAACAATATTTTTTTTTGTTTAAGATACATTGCCGCTATCCGTGATTGAAATTGATAACGACTAAAGGAAGGTTAATTATGGACTGACACATAAAATGCTAAATAATTAAATGATTTCAGAAATTTTTTTATCAATGAAAAATCTTGAAAAAATGTTCATATATCATTATTTAATATACAAACAATCAATTATAAAGTGATTAAAAATCAAACACAAAACCAGAATTCAAACTTATCCGTTAAGAGCTCATTCATAAAAAAATATATCATTCTGTGTGGGAAATAAATGATTCAGATTAAAAGGTCAAAGTAGCTGTGACACAGATAATGGACCTTTATCGGTTTTGGTTCATGATTTCTGATATCTTTTGATGTAAACCAGTTTTTTTTTTTTCTCCGCTCTTGAATTGTGCCCTGTTACATTTATTCATTTATTTATTTTTTTTTTTTTCATTTTCCCTTTTATTCTATATTTTTCACTTTTTTTTTTTTTTTTACCAAACTGCCGCTCCCATTTTTTTTAACCAACACCCATAAAAACTCAACAACTATTTCTCCATCTAAAGAAAGTATTGTCTTTTTTTCTAGAGAGAAGTATAGATTAACTCCACCATTTCATTGTTTTCCACAGTTTTTTTTTTTTCCCCATAAATTTGTTGTGCTGAATTTGGAAAACCATCTAACTAAATTTATTCAAATTTACAAAATTATTACATAATTTATGGTTGGGTTTCATTCAAAACGTAAAAAATATCCTCACTATTGTTTTTTCTCAGTATGATATTAAAAAAAAATGTATTTTTGGTAACTTTTGCACTCGAATATTTTAGTGCAGAAAAATACATAACTGTAACTGTATATGAAAGCAAAGTTATAAGTAATATATATTCCTATTTGAATTGAGAAAAGCTACAAAGAAAAAAATGGGAAAATAAATTCTTATCGTCTTACATTCAATTTTTTATATTTGTTCTATTTTCTTTAGAATTATTACTCAGTCGATCTAGTTCAAACTATTGTCAGAATTTCTAGCATGATAATATATTTTGTTAAGACTTCCAACGAAGCAGTTGAAATTTTAGAACAGGGAGGAGGGGCCAACTCTGGCCCGCCGGAGGTTTCTATCCGACCCGCGAATAGAATATTAATTTGCCGGTTAATTGCCGGTTTTTTACTTTCTCTCTTTTTGTTCTACAAAACATAAACCGACGGAAATAGCAAGCACAGACAGCTTGCAATCGGTAAAGTGTTAAAAAAGAACATCAGTGCTATGTTTGCTTCATCTTATATATGTGAACAAGTGTTTTCAACTATGAACCTTAGAAAGAATTATTTCAGAAGTAAAATGACAGATGAGCATTTAGCCTCGTTCCTTAGAATCAGTACATCTCACTCCGAACCTCAACATTTAAACCTTTAAAAATGAAATTGCAATTTCATTCATATCATTAACATATTTAAATTGTAACACTTGTATATTGTTTTTAAAATTTTAGAAAAATTTATCTTGGCCCGCCAAACTTTTTTCGGATTCTGATAATATCTAAACACAATAACATATAAATTATGAGGATAATTAATACTAATCGTTCATTATATAATATATTAATATTAATTAATTATTATATTAATTTTATCATTATTTGTTAATTATCCGCATAATTAACCATAAAAGATGTCAATTTAACTATAATGGACTGTTTTAAACCTACAGATCAACATGAAATCCTTAATTTCCTTAAAACATTAAATAATTTAATTACATTTTTAAAAATTCTAATGATTTAAAAATATTTAAAATATGATGAAGTTGTATTTTTATTTAAATAACCAACACATATTTTATTTATTTATTTTTTTTGTTGTTGTTATCTAGGTTATTTCTCATTTCAGTGACTGAAAGCTGGACTCTTAAATGATTTAAAAAAAAAAAAAAAAATTTACGATACGAAATCACTATTCTACTGCGTTATTGATGTTTATCGTTACGGATATCTTTAGTTGTGCCTTATTTATTAACTTTTTGCTAGCTATTGTCTTACATTAGATTCGTGATAGTCTTCCAAATATAGTAGGCTAAGAGGTTATATCCCTGACATAAGCTGATATATATAGAAAACGTCGTTAACCAGCCATTTTATGACTAAGCATGAATTGTGGCGCATATATTTCAATATTATGATAAATATTGAAGTCGAGCAATCCCCTGTTTATACCTACTAGCATCACACAAAGCGAAATAATTCACTATCAACGAATTCGACTTCCATGCGCTCTGCCCTTCCCAATTAATCTGTTGAAGGTTGTGTATGAATACTGTCATTGACCTTGAACTGATATCTCTTCACGTGAGATTCAACCGGAAGTCAAGTTCAGGTTCAGGGCAAATGAACACAAGAAGGTTATCAATAAAATTTTCAATAGTAGAGTTTTTCCATCTCTTTTCACTTAGGATAATTTTGAATATATTTTTTTTCTTTTTCAATTCCTTCTATTAGCTCACACTCTCTCTATATATGTCTTGTTCAAATTTTCAATCGTTCATAAAATACTTTTTATTCGTCCACTCAAGTGCAAATATATTTTTTTTTTTTTTTTGAAATTGTAGTGGATGGCACTGGATGTTTAATACAGTTTTTTCAAATATTATTTCATTAATTAAATTTAGTTTTTCTTAGATTTAAGTTGCATTTATCTAATAATAGATGGCACCAGATGTAAGAGGAAAATTTCAATTTTATTTGTAAAGGACTTTTCTGCAATATAGAGGGGAAAAAAAGTAGGAATTGACTTTAAAATTTTTTTTGTATAACTTGTTACTAATCAACTAACACTTCTTTACGCTAGTTTTTTATATAAAAAAGAAATAAAGTAATATTATAATCAAACGTATATGTAATTTATAAGATATCACGGAAAGTTTGTTTGATTGAAGAAATTGAAGAAAATGTTCAGACTTATTTTCC
Organism: Caerostris extrusa; assembly: GCA_021605095.1. Taxonomy (NCBI): domain Eukaryota; kingdom Metazoa; phylum Arthropoda; class Arachnida; order Araneae; family Araneidae; genus Caerostris; species Caerostris extrusa. The sequence continues at coordinate 36,966 of BPLR01004995.1, forward strand.
TGTGCTTTGAGAAGGTAATGAAAGATTCCGTAATAATTATTTACTTTTTGTATGAAAATTTGACTGAAAATCTTTTATTAGAAAAATGTAGAAATATAAAATGAATTAAAATAACTTTAAAAAAAATTCTTTAATTTAAAATTTAAAATATGTTTTTTTAAAATGAATTTTTTAAATATAAAATTAAGTAAATAACTTAAGAAAATTTTTAAATATAAAATGTAGTAAAAAAGTTTCAAAAGCAAAATTTTAGGTATAAAGAAATAAATGCACATTATTAGGGAAAAGTAATTTTATCTTTAATTATTTATTTTTATATTGTTAGTTATTTAATTAAATTCTATGTAAAATAATTTTCCAGAACTAAAATTATTCTCTAACTTTTGATTTAAAAAAAAAAATGTAACTGATCATAGCATAGCTAAAATTTACAGTGTTCAAAAATAAAAAGATTTGCTTATTTTATCGATTTTCTCTACAAAGAAAAAAAAAGGTAAGACAGATGTTTCCAAACAAAAATTTCTTATATCGAATACGAAAACGTATATGTGCATATGGACGGTGCATATAGTGGAAGTAACTTTTTTAAGCATGGGTGAAAATTTCAGCAATATGCTCACTCACACATAGAATCTTTTCAATTCCTTCTATTAGCTCACATTCTCCTTATATATATCTTGTTCAAATTTTCAATCGTTCATGAAATACTTTTTATTCATCCACTCAAGTTCAAATACATTTTTTTTAACTTGTTAGTGGATGACACTGGATGTTAATACAGTTTTTTCAGACATCAATTCATTAATTAAATTTAATTGATTAATTTTAGTTTTTTTTAGATTTAAGTTGCATATATCTACCAATAGAGGGCGCCAGATAAATTTTAAAAAAAAATGAATGGAAATTATTTATAAAGGACCTTCTGCATGCAATATAGCGAAAAAAGTAGGAATTGACTTTAAAAATTTTATTTTTTATATTACTTGGTAAAATTCAAAAGCAAACAGTTAAAGTAAATAATCATCGCTTTGTAGTATAATAAGTTAGTTAGAGAAACTAGAAGCAGAGAAGTCTCAAACACATATTACTAGAGGTTTGGCCCAGCATCGTGTCCAACTTATGGAAACTATTTAAGGATACTATATCAATCGAGAGAAAACATGGTTACGGTCATTCAAAAGTCACAACTATCAATGACGATCTATATTTGTCCACTACAACGGAGTGCAACATATTCTCAGTTCTCTTTCATGAACGTAATGTGGTTACATCAACCCATATTTCTAGGGTTGCTGCATCCCGAAGATAGCAAGAGCTGCTTGCAAGAAGATCAGTTTGCGATTCTCAATTTCTGCAAGCAAGACGGTAAATTTAGTATGATGTAGAGAACATCGGCTTTAAAAGAGATTAGTGGAGGTCCCTTATGCACACTGAAGAATTCATCTTCAACCTAGCCACTGATTTTTAACAAACGAATATCTGGAGAAACCATAATGACAACGAAGGTTTAATGGTTTGAACAGGCATCATGTTGAATAGACACGACCTCCATACCTTTATAATAGGACTTTGAAGTATAAAGACGAGATGCTGGTGTTTATGTTCACCTTTTCAGGAATGCAGTTGTGCCTGTCTGATTTTATTGACCGCCAATGCACGTCTATTAGGGCTCATGTAGTTCAATGCATTTCTGTAAAATGAATGGATGAATTTTTTGGATGGATTGATCAGCCATTTCTTCAGACTTTAATCCTATAGAGCAAGGGTCTCCAAACTACGGCCCGCGGGCCAAATCCGGCCCGCCAGTGTCATCAATCCTGCCCGCGACAGCGAATACCTTATTGTTGCTGTAATAAGTTGGATAAAAAAAACACAGAATGATAATAAGTCGGTGTTATTGACTTGCTAGGTAAAGCTTAATGACAAGCATAATACGGAGAAAATTTAACTTAAGCATAACAACTAACAAATAATTGAAATGAATCCCACTAACATTATAAACTAGTGAACATCCCGCCGTACTCGGCGACTAGTCTAGAAATTACAGATAATGGCAGAAAAATTAAAACAGTTTTGGCTCTTGATACTTACTGGAGTAAACAGTATACCGACCCCGTTTCGCTGTGAAGGGGGTCGAAAAAATTTTGTCGCTTGCCTCTTGAATCTTCACGTCTCTCGTCTCGGTGGGAACGAGCCTTTAAGGCCTGCTATAGAGAATGTGTCTGACGTTCTTGAGAAGGAATTGCAATAAGCCTTCAACCTCCCCCAAACCATTCAGGACTTGAAAATGACATTACTGGAGGAATAGACCAACTGCCACAGGTTCATATAAACTGACTGATATCCAGTATGAATTGACGCTGTAAATGTGTTTAATTTTATCACACTCCTTATTAATTCATATTTGTTTATTATTAAAGCTCCGTCTTAATAAAATACCTTGAATGGTTTACGTGTAAGTCGGACTTTAAATTACTATAAATGTATAATAAGTTCAATGACAGATTTAGTTAAATATCAGATTATAAATCAGAACTAAAGATTAGAATTTTAAAATATTTATCACATTTTTTAATTGTAATGTAATATTAGAAATATTTGACAGATAAGAAAAAAAAACTGTACTTAAGAGTATAAATAGTATATTCAAATATTCATGAGAAGGTTTAATGAACGTGATAGAACTTATTTTTGTATAAAAACGTAATGAAAAGTAACTTTAATCGATTTAAATGATTAATTTCCAAGGTTTTACTTCTATCATTTATAAATTATAATGTTTTTCGCTGAGCATTATTATTCCTTTCCACTAACTATTTTAATCTAAATAAATGAGATACAAATTTTTTTCAAATATGTCTTGAGAGAAACAATTTACATTCCATTCATAAATACGTTTATTATACTTTTCGATTGAATGAACAATACTAAAAAAAAAAAAAAACAATTTGCACATTTTTCCGTATGATAAAAATATTATTATTGTTTTCCTGTAAATTACTCGTAAAAGGATGTCTCTAGTTGGTTTTGAAATATTCAAATAAAGCATCAAAATTGTTGTTGATTTCATTCTTTTAACTCAATTTCGCATGAATCCTGATATTGGGAAACATGTTTTTCAAATATTGTATACATAAAATAAAACTTTTACAGGAATTTTAAAAATTTTTTTAGAATTTTACCGAATCTTTTGCCACACAAAATATGTTGCGTCAAAAAAGCGTTTTGGCAATTACATCAAAAGTTTTGTCATCCTTTTAACTTGATTTAATTTCACGTGCATTCTGGCATTGTGAAACACGATTTTTAAATATTTTACTTATAAAATAAAACTTTTGCAGAAATTTTACAATTTTTTTTAGAATATTACAGAATTTTTTTTGCACTAAATCATGTTGTGTCAAAAATATTTACTGTATAGAAGTATTTTTCATTTACTGAAAAAAAAAAACTTTTGTATATCTATATTTTCTACTTAATTGAAAATGTATCCTTTCAATTATTTATCATTTCGCACATTTTATTAATATATACGTTTCATAATAATATTCAAAAATGTTATTTGCCGGTAAAAGGTTTCGGCATAAATTATCCCTATTGTGATAAAAACAGAAAATTCATGTTTATTAGATTTACAAAAAGAAATCTTTACTTCTACCTGTTGCTACTTGTGCAAGATTACTGCACAAGTAGCACGTGCAGTAAGATTAAATCAATTATTCAATTCCTTCTATTAGCTCACACTCTCTATATATATCTTTGTTCAAATTTTCAGTCGTTGATAAAATACTTTTATTCATCCACTCAAGTTCAAATACATTTTTTTGAAACTTGTAGTGGATGACACTTGATGTTAATACAGTTTTTTCAAATATTAATTCAGTAATTAAGTTTAATTAATTAATTTTTTTTTTTTTTTAGATTTAAGTTGCATATATCTACAGATAGATGGCACCAGATAAACTTAAAAAAAAATGAATGAAAATTATTCATAAAGGACTTTCTGCAATATAGTGAACAAAAAATAGGAATTGACTTTAAACATTTTTTATAATACTTGTTATAAAAATACATATGAAATATGAAACACATATGAAAATTAATTTAAGGTAAATTTGAACCTATTGATTTGAACGATACCATAATTGCTATGAAGCCACTTCGTTTTTGAAGGCAACGTCTGCACAATACGCACACTTGCAGCCTGATGGCCAATTGGCTAGCTCTTTATGACCTTTGGTACCACAGGTTTCAGTTCGAATCATGGCTGTGGCATGGATGTTTGTGAGTGGTTCGGAATATACGTTAAACTGCAGGTCCCGGTCTAATTAGCCTAAAACTGACAGTAGAGCGACAAATCAAACACGCACTCGCCAGTGAATTTGAACATGGGTCCTCCTTCATATTAACTACGAGCTGTTCCACTGGATCACAAATCAAGAGTTTAAGAATGAAGGCCATCGACTTACCCATATTAAAGAATAAATTATAACTAAAATATTAAAATGCCTTTTTAGTGTGAATTTTTCGATAAGAAATATATTTATTAGAAGACTTACAGAAAATTCCATTACTTTTCTTTTCATATTTGTGTGTGTGCTTATTGCACGTGGAGTCAGTTGAAATGATTTATTATAAAAAATCAGTAAAAATATCCACATTTATCCACAAAATTTATATCCACCCGCCTGTATGATAATTAATATAATTTAAATCTATTGATTTGAACGGTGTCATAATCGCTATGAATCCACCTCATTTTTGAATGTAAAGTCTGTAACACTCACTCGCTTACGGATTTGAATCTGAGTCCTCTTTAATAATATGTAAATATTTATATTGTCCAACTCATATAAATATTAATGTGATGTTGATTTAAATCTATTGATTTAAGCCTGTAATTTTACATTGAACCTGCAAATTTAATCATTAATGATAACTGAAATAAAAAGTCCAAAAGAAATAAAGGCATGTTAAAAAGTTTTTTTTTTTCTTCTATAATTTTTCAAATTTATATTGGGTTTTGAATACTCAGATCATCGTTCAGTTAACATTTTTAAATGCTTCCAGAATTATTTTATTCAAAAATTGATTTTTTTAATTTATATCTAATTGAATTTCAAAGGAATAATCTTGTTTTTGCCACATGTTCCAGATTCAGACACTGCAGGCGGCATGCATGTTTGTAATGGTTCGGAATCCCGTTTAACCCTAGATACCGGTCTAATATGATTATAAAAGAGTTATGCGTAGGGCACAACCCTACCCCGTAAAACGAAAACATCTCCTGTCTCGAAATCTGCCCGTAGGTAGGAGGCCTTGGCCCACCACGGGCTATTGCGCCAATGGTGTTTGGTTTGTCGCTCTATGGTGATCTTGTGCACACGAGGGCTAAACAGACCGGGACCTACCGTTTAAAGTGGATTCCAAACCACTAACGAACATCCATGCCACCGCAAAATTCGAACCTGAAACCTGTGGTACCAAAGGCCAGAGTGCTAGTCATTTGACCATCAGGCCGCATTGAGCTAATGAAGAAGAAAAATCTTGTATTTAAAATTAAATATTGTTGCACTTGTTAACTTTTAAATTTAAAAAATAACTACTTCTTAAAGTGCGAGTTTCTAATTTTACATTTTAAATAATATAATAAACCATTAACTGGGTTTTTCCTCACGATAAAAGTGAACGAGTAACTTTTTTTTATCCCTTTTACTTATACTTATTTAGAGCGTAGAAGATTTTCTTCTTACAAACTAATACGATATACACATATGCTTCAACGAAAGTTTAGTTCAATTTTTAAAAATGCTAAATACGTCAGCTTAACTATTAATGAAGGGGACCTTTTCGCTACTTAACTTCTTACTTTATGTGACACTAGTCTAGCCAAAGTTTCTAATTTTTATCCTACCAAAAGATGCCTCTAACGATGCATTAAACACAAAACACTCCAAGAACTTTTCTTAAAGTCCGTAGATTACAAGCCAACAACGGATGAAAGAATAGTATGTTTAGAATAATGTCTAAATGAGTTTTTAAAGAGAACTAGCATTGAAATTGCAAAATACGTGCATTGATAGCGTCATAATTTTCATAGATAAAAATTCATAGTAAATAAAAGTTCAATCTTTTTTCCACAGTTACATATATAATATAAAAATTAAAATAGTGATTGTCTATATGATATATAAATATTTGGTTCATATAATTTACACTCAAAAGGTGGTTTATAGTTTAAGGTGTTTTTTGCCGATATTAGAGAGTTTTTGCATACCGTGGCCTTTTAAAAAATACGGTATTTTTTCTCCTTAGCGCGCATGCTCATAGGAAACATTATTACAGATACGCATGCGCAATTTCCTATGAGCATGCGCGCTGAAAAAAAAATCCGTATTTTAAAGTACGGTATGCAAAAACTCTCTATTATTAATATAAAAACATTTTAATACTTAATTCTTCATGGTAATATATGGTAATTAAACTGAGATTATGACCACTTAACATGATTACAACCTACAGATAATTCTCGAATTAGTACAGTAGAGATGAATACTAATTTTATTTTAACTATTAGATATATGCCTTTAATCTTACTTTTTAAAAGATATTTGAAAAAAAAAAAAAAAATACTTAGATTTATGCTTTTCGTTATTTATTTATTTCTTGCTTTATGTTACTGTTAATTTTATGTGTTTGCCATCAATGTGATTAAATTAAGCATGTGCTTTTGGGAATTTTATTATATGCACGAAGTGTCTGTAGGGTCCTTGCTTATTTCAATTCCTTCTATTAGCTCACACTCTCCCTATATCTATCTTGTTCAAATTTTCGATCGTTAACAAAATATTTTTTATTCATCCACTCAAGTTAAAAACATTTTTTTTTTAACTTGTAGTGGATGACACTTGATGTTAATACAGTTTTTTACAAAATATTAATTCAGTAATTAAATTTAATTAATTAATTTTTAGTTTTTAGATTTAAGTTGCATCTATCTTTTACCCAATAGATGGCTCCAGATAAACTTAAAAAATGAATGAAAATTATTTAGAAAGGACTTTCTGCAATATAGTGAAAAAAAAAAGTAGGAAATTGACTTAAATTTTTTTTTTTATATTACTTGTTTATTTCTTGTTTTTTACGTTTATTGTTAATTTTATGTGTTTGCCATCAATTCGATTAAATTAGCATGTGTTTTGGAGAAATTTTAATATGCACGAAGTGTTTGTAAGCTCCTTGCTTATTTTTACATGATATCCAGTATTATAGTTATACAAGCTGCTTACTATTAAAATTCTCCGCCATTTTACTTTTTACTTTACTACCTTGTGATGATTTTTTTAAGTGAACTCGAATTGTTGATCCTCTTATAAAACGATAGAAGTGTAATAATAAATAATTATCACTCATAATCAGAAAAATAATTATCACTCATAATTATTTTCTGAAAGATTTGATCACTGAGGGTCTACTATAACTCAACTGTTGATGTGAAACGTTTAGTTCACACCGAATTGTCATTGCATCTCCTCATTTCTGAAAAGATGGTGACTGCAACGGACGCCACTAGAACATTTTAATCTAAATCCTCTTACTGCGTAACTGTACCTGTTATTACAGAGCTGTGAGTCTGAGTGTAAATTGAAGAATTTGGAACGATTATAAATTCCAACTGTTAATTATTAGTAGTAATAAAATATAAAGATACAGATTAAATAGTTTTGAAATTGTAGATGTTGTAATAAATTTGGTCTGATGGATGAAGAAAATTCTAAAATTTCATAAACAATAATAAAACTTAACGTTACTAAAGCCAAAATTAATATTTTATGCATCTCGTATGAAACATTTAATTACTATGCATGTTACGTTTAGTTATTATTAGGCATGTATTTAAAGGACAAAAAAATTATATAACTAGCATTTCTTTTCATTTATTTCTTAAGTACCCCTTTTCTTTGAGTATGAGAAATGATAAATTCTTACAAACAAAGTTTCGAGACCATTAGTAACATAATCTCTGATTTTTTAAGGTTTAATGTTCCAAACTCAACTGAACTTTTGATTGGTATATAAGGAATCAAGT
>BPLR01004996.1:0-30100 GCA_021605095.1 Caerostris extrusa
AACTACAAACACACTACATACAACACTACACTACACACTTCACACTACAAATTCAAAAGGGAAGATTTTTTTAACAGTTGATTTCAAGAGTTATTTAACAGTTCACAGCCTCGGCCCTAGATGGTATTTACTGTAGAGCAAATTTTAACGATAGTCAATTCAACTGTTTGCGTAGTAAATGTTTGATATTAGCAATTGAGTTTAACACCATTTAAAAAAAAAATTCTTTCGACAGAGAAAGGTTAATTTGCATTTCATCCAGAGTTGCGTTGAATTTAACTTTAGTTTAACTCTAGTTAAATTCAACTCTCGCTTTCAAGGCTGCTTTATTCAATTCCTTCTATTAGCTCACACTCTCCCTATATATATATCTGGTTCAAATTTTCAATCGTCCATAAAATGCTTTTTATTTATCCACTCAAGTTCAAACACATTTTTTTTTTTTGAACTTGTAGTGGATGACACTGGATGTTAATACAATTTTTCAAATATTAATTCAGTAATTAAATTTAATTAAGTAATTTTTTTTTTTTTTTTTAAGTTGCATGTATCTACCAATAGATGGTTCCAGATAAATTTAAAAAATGAATGAAAATTATTTATAAAGGACTTTCTGCAATATAGTGGGAAAAATCAGGAATTGACTTCAAAATTTTTTTTATATTACTTCATTTTTTAACTGCAGATAAGTTTAGCATATTTAAAAGTTAGAGCAGTTCTTGATTGCACTTTTTACTCCTTGATAGTTACTATATATATATTAATCATTTGGAATTTTTTTAATTTTAAGTTTTACATTCTTTTAGTATGATATAATTATACATACATATGAGTTTTCTCTTATCACTTATATTAAATTATGTAACACATATTTTTTTTTTAATTCTAACTCAACAATTATTTAATAAACTTTTTTTATCAACAAAATTTGTCAAAATAAAGAATGTTAATCAAAACCGAGTAATGAAGAATCTTTGTTTGTAAAATGTTAATATTGGACAAAAAAATTTTTCTTCTGAAAGAAGGTTATTTTAAAGTGAAAAATATGTTTTTATAGACGGATATACCAGTCAATTTTTATGCATAAATTTATGATTGCAATTTTTCAGAAATACATTTAAGAAAAAGTTATTAATATTTACTTTAGTATGCAAAACTCCTATATTCAAACCATGTTTTATCAATCATTTTTTTAATTCTATAATTTTTTATAACATAGATAAAGCTTTTATTTAATTTCAATATATTCATTGTGGTTAAAAATCTCTAAGAATAAAACTTTTCTAAAAATATTTCTTTTAATATGTAATTTTAAGGAAAAATACTAAATCAAAATGCGCTGATTGAATTATTTTATTCCAGTATATTAAATTAGAAAATTTTGAGATAATAGAAAATTTTCTATAGATGAAAAAAAAATTAGTGGCATTATTTTTTATTTCCAATGGCAAGGCAATACAAAAAAAGTGGAAAATACAGAATTAACAAGTATTATATATATAAAAATTTCTCTGTCGATTCCTACTTTTTCTCACTATATTACAGAAAGTCCTTTATAAATAATTTTCATTCATTTTTTTAAGTTTACCTGGCGCCATCTATTGGTAGAGGTATTCATCGCCATCTATACACGCAACTTAAAGCTAAAAAAACTAAAATTAATTAATTAAATTTAATTACGGAATTAATAATTGAAAAACTGTATTTACATTAATGTCTGTCATCCACTACAAGTTTAAAAATGCAAAAGAACTTGAGTGGATGAATAAAAAGTATTTTATGAACGATTGAAAATTTGATATATATAGGGAGAGTGCGACATAATAGAAGGAATTGAAAAAGAAAAAGAAACTGTACACAAAAAAGAGTTCAACAAAGTTGACCGAAGTCATTGTCTTAAGGGTTCTCTAGCTCTTCAGTATCTCGCCGTCTCGGATTCGCCATGAAATGCCAAAAAACGATGGAGATGAGCTCAGTACTTTAGTTTTTGCTGAATTACAAAGAGGGCAGTTTGATTGATGGAAAAACCCAATGCTATGTAGATGTTCATTAGATCAGTTATTTTTGATTAAGACAAGCCACTTGCATTCCATTGCAATACAAACAGGCTGACATGAGGATCATGCCGAAAACTGTAGACCATTTTAGCCTTATAGAACATTGCCCGGGGTGTACACTAGGAGGTAGGTCTACATTGCTCTCTTAGTGCAATTATTTACTACAAAAAATATAACACAAAAATGTAACATTTCTCTTCAGATTCTCATAATAAATATATTCTATGTTAACAGGTGGGCTGAAAAGTGCGTTGGCTGACGCATAGATGGCGCTACTAGTATTAAATCCATATGATTTTTAGTTAGCCCTATCCTTCAAAAGACACGTGTATAAATTTGAAAGCAGTTGCACTATTAGTATGAGAGTTATAAGCATTTTAGGGAAGCAACTTTTGTTAGTTTGAAAAAATGGATAAAAAGAATTTCGTGTGTTAATAAAGCATTGCTTTTTGGCAAAAAAAAAAAAAAAAATACTATCGAAGCCAAGGCTTGGCTTGATAAACATTATTCGGACTTTGCACCAGGAAAATCAACCGTAGAGAAGTGGTTAGCTATATTTAAAGGAGACGAAATGAATGATGGATGATGCCCGCAGTGGACGCCCCAAAGAGGCTGTTACTGACGAAAACATCAAAAAGTCCACAAATAATTTCTGATAACCGTAAAGTGAAGTTGGTTGAGATAGCTGAGACCCTAAAGATATGAAAAGGAACGTGTTGGACGCAATATTTGGATATGTAAAAGCTCTGTTCAAAGTGGGTTCCGCGCGAGCTCACAATCGACTAAAAACAACAACGAATTGATGATTCTAAGCAGTGTTTGAGCTGTTCAATCGTAATAAACCCGAATTTTTGCGTCGGTATGGGACAATGGATGAAACATGGCTCCATTATTTCACACCGGAGTCCAATCGACAGTCAGCCGAGTGGACTGCACTGTGATGAACGCTAAAAATGCTATAACTTCCCTAAAATGATATAACTGACATACTGACAGTGCAACAGCTGTCAAATTTATACAGCGTGTCTTTTGAAGGTTAGGGCTAACTAAAATTCATAGATTTAATACTAGTAGCACCATCTTTTTGTGTCAGACTATGAACTTTTCAGCCCACCTCTTACAATTCAAATTACATGATGTTGGTTGTATAATATTCATGTACGTAAATTGACCACATATTAAATAATAGTGTTGAATTTAACTGTTAAACGAGCCGTTAATTTATGTTAGCATTAATGGTTGACACCATTAACAAAAATTAATAATTTTTTCCATCTCACACGCCACTTTCATATCGGAAAGGCAATTTGTCACTCCGCGATAAAATAAATGCCCAGAATTCAAATTCTTTCAAAATAGAAATCAAGGCCAGCAGTACATTGATTGAAATTCCGGATGCTTTTTTAGTAGAAAACCCCCTACCAGAAATTTATAAATGCATAGAAACGGATAATTTTCAAGATAACTCTACTAGTTAGCGTCCAACCTCGAAGAAAGACGAATTCCGAAAAGCAAAATAAAAAGTAAAGAAAATAGAAAATCACGTCTTCAACAATCATTTTGATGCTATTGCTAATTTCTCACATAAACCGGATACAAAAATTTAAAAAGGGTCAATCCAAAAAGAATTCCAAGAATTTTGGCTCCGACAGAAAACTATAACCTTGACTCCCAGAAATTCATTCCAAATTCCCGGAATACTACAAATAAGTTTGTCAAAGATTAAATAAGGATTTATCTCAAGATTGAAAGGCCTCTTAAAGTATTTTAAAGGGTCTCCCTTTAGATATGAAATCAAAGCATATTTCAATAGAATTTTTCAATCTTGGATTCAGTCAATAACACAGTGCAGCTAAAAATTCCAAAATAAAGAATCTCTTCCAGTCTTTACGATACGACGATATGCAACGATCTTAAAAACTTTGGCTTCACCTACAAGATTAAAAGCATTATTCTATCTTTTCTGTTGCTATCAAAAAATCTATTTAGGCGCAATATTACAGTGCAATGCTTTAACTCTATTTTCATCACATCAGTAATAGCTATAAAAATCCTAAAATGCAGCGAGGATCACAAGACAAACGATTGTCCCCTCAAAGATAAGTTGGATAGTCCTACATATATCAAGTTAAAGGATATGTAGCCTCCTGTGAGGTTACAGAGCTTCCCCCAAGAAAATGTCTTAAAAAGAAGAACCTAACTTCAACAACTGTTGAATTTTTATGCTTTTAGTTCGCGCCACGCTGCGTCACATGGTAGTTTTATAAAAATCGTTTGGAACCGATTCAGAATTGCGCTGTTGCCGTGGAGACCAGCTGTTGCTGTGGAAACGAGTTGTTGTATTCTAAAAAAGAACATTTGTCTTCCAGTTTAACTTTTGACTTTGAGATGTTACCATCAACCTTGTATAACTTTGTAAATATTGTTTGTAACAAAATGAAAGATTCCATAAATGTTTGAATTGGATTGATCAATACTTCTCGAACCATCAGAAAGCTGCGGCTAACAAGAAAAATTGAACCACCAAACGAAAGAAACAAGATAGTCGTAGTGACAACAACCAATAAACAGTAGCAAGATAAACTTTAAGTATCGTTTGCACCGCTATTAAAAAAAAAAAAAAAGAATAAATAAGGATCAGACTTCGGTTGCAGATCTTGCCCTTCTCATTACCTTCTTCTCTTTAATCTGAAACTAATCATCTTTCGCGCAACAGCTCCAAGGTGGGGCTGGGCGTCGTGTCTGCTTAACGGCAGATTTCGAAACATGAGATGACATCTTTTTTTTTACGGGGTAGGGGTTACCAGTCTTGCCCAATTTTCAGTCAATTGGATTCTGGGAGCCTTAAAGCGCGTGATTCCGAACCACTATAAATACCCATGGTCCCGCCAGGACTCGAACCCGAAAAACCTGTGGTACCGAGCGGCCGATTAGTTTCGGGGCCTGAATGGCCGAGTGGCTAGCGCCTGGTTCGGAATCCACTTTAAAACTGTAGGTCCCAGTCTAACATGACTGTAAGAGCGTGACGGAGCAGAAGTCAGACTTCTACCCACGGGTGCTCCATCAGAATAGAAGCTGCACCCTCTTCCCTCTTTCCATGAGGGATACGACAACAACGATTAATTTAACATTCTAGTACTGAAAATTTAATGTTATGTATTTCAAAAATGATTACTTCCATCTCAGAAATAAATATTCTTCTTTAAAGCTCATAAATGATTTCTAATGATAAAAAAATAATAATAAAGAAATAAAGAAAAAAAAAAAAAAAAGTTTATCACACCATGCGATTCTTATAAATTTTGCCAAAAGGGTAGGCAAAGGTTACACAATTTCTGAAAATTTGAAACCTCATCAAATTAGCGATTGTTTGTCTGACCTTCACAGATGGATACACTGAGTTGTTGCATCGTGATGGGGTGACAGACCACGAGCTGAGAAATGTATAAAGTTTAAATTAAATCGAATCGCTTAAAGTATGGCAAAATCTTGCCCAAAGAGTCAGTTACATACATACAAACAAACATACAGGTGAAACTAATAAAAGCGTATTAAAAAAGCCTGGGTAAGGTCGTTCAAGAATTACGACGGCCAATGAAAATCAGCATTTGTGCAATGCAGCGAGGCGATAGCTCATCAGCTTTACCGTGGCTACAAAATCACGAGTCTCCAGAAGGCTATAAGATAAAGATCTTTTCGGTATCTTTGTGAGAGCATCGACCTTTGAATCAGTGTTCAACAGGGCTTTTTGGATATATTTAGTGACGAGTCCCGGTTCAGTCTAGCCACTTATTCTTGGCATGGATTCATCTTAAACTACATGTTCTCCAGCCCCCAAAAGGAGACATGACAGTGGAGGTTGATGGTCGGCCATCATGTTGAATATGCTCAAAAAAAAATTCATCAGACTACTATTAAATACAGAAATAGGATCATAAAGCCAAGAGTTCATCTTTTTATGAGGACAATTTGGTTCTTCATTTTAATGGTTAAAAAGAGTGTGTCTGGTGGGACGAATTTCTGTAAAATTTTTATAATCACTGATGGATCTGCCAGATCTCCCACCCTAAACCTTATAGAGAATGTTTTGACGCTCTTTTAGTTTGTATTTGCAACTTACAATCCATCTCCGAGAACAATTCTGCTCGAAACAACGTTGCTGGAAAAGTAAGAACCAACTTCCCACACACTCATAAACTGTTTAATTTCCATCACATATTAGCATTGCCAGGACTACACAACTGTAATGAAAGGTTCGTAGGCTGACACATAGATGGCGCTACTAGTATTAAATCCATATGATTTTTAGTTATCCTAACCTTCACACGTGTATAAATTTGACAGCTGTTGCACTATTAGTATGCGAGTTATAGCATTTTTAGTGTTCATCACGTGCAGTCCACTCGGCTGGACTGTCGATTGACTCCGGTGTGAAATGATGGAGCCATGTTTCCATTGTCACATATCAACGCGAAAATTGGGTTTATTACGATTGAACGGCTCCAAACACTGCTTAGAATCATCCATTCGTTGTTGTTTTGGGTCGATGAGCACCGAGGAGATCGCGCGGCACCCACTTTGAGCAGAGCTTTTACCGCAAATCCAAATATTCATTCACGATATGTCCAACACGTTTCTTTGATATCTTTAGGGTCTCAGCTATCTCAATCAACTTCACTTACGGTTATCAAAGAAATTATTTTGTGGACTTTTTTGATGTTTTGAATCGGTAACATTTGGGGCGTCCAACGCGCATCGTCCTCAAAGTGGGTGCTCATTTCGCCACGTTCGACCAGCAAACCACTTCTCCACGGTTGATTTTCCTGGTGCAAAGTCCGAATAATGTTTATCAAGCCAAGCCTTGGCTTCGATAGTATTTTTTTTTTTTTTTTCGCCAAAAGCAATGCTTTATTAACACACGAAATTCCTTTTATCCATTTTTCAAACTAACAAAAAAGTTGCTTCACTAAAAATGCTATAACTCACATACTAATAGTGCAACAGCTGTCAAATTTAACGTGTCTTTTGAAGGTTAGGGCTAACTAAAATCATATGGATTTAATACTAGTAGTGCCATCTATGTGTCAGCCTACGAACCTTTCAGCTGAACATTTATCCTTATTTGACACTTTAATCCACTTTTTGTGAACTGATATTAAGTTTTGTTTTATTACATTTCCGTCAAACACCAGTGTGATGATACAATTGATATTTTAAACACTCTGAATTTCTTAACATAATTTTGAATTATAAAGTAATGCATGATGAATTCAAATATTTCTAACGTAAAAGGAACTCTTCTTATATTTTAAGTTAGAATTGTTTTATCGAGTTATTATGCTGATAGCATAAATTCTCCATATAAATTTTTATGAGGTATTAATAGAAAATAAAGCTGCTTTGTTGAATTACTTTTTCCGTAAAATAGATACATTTTAACAATCCTGAATAAAAAATTCATAAGCACCCTGAAAACAAAAATCTGTGTTTAGCATAGTAGCTAATGTCTTTGATAAAAGTTGATATTTTGTATATTTTTATAAATTGTTGGAAAGTGACCTACCATCCTACTGATCTCTCTGTCAACGTCCCCCAAACATATAGTTTTCGGCATCCGGTGTGCTTTTCGCCAACAAAAGCGTATTGAATCAAAAGTGCCATCGAAGGTTTTCATTCTGTGAAAGAAGAACTGGCGGATTTCACACTCAGTCGTATCTATAATGCTAGTCCCTGATGAAATATTCATTTAGTTTTCGACTCGAAATTGTGGGGGTGTCTTTTCCGCTCCAGAACTAAGTTGCCGGTATTAAAAGTCGAAAAATGGCATCGCTCTTTTTCGGCCTTTTGTTTGTGAGAAGTGTGGGTTTTAAGGAGATCTTCTTTACGGTGGAATTCCATAAGCACTTTGCACAATGGCGAAGGATTCTTTCGGTGTTTACTGGAGAGTTTTTATATCTCTGAAAAGCTTGAATAAAGTAACATTTCTCTCTTAAAAGCAATGCGAGGTTAATAGATGAAATATGTTAAAAAGTAAATAAGTGATTCATGTTTTTAAAATTTTGGGAAATAAATAATTTCTCACAACATTAAATACTAATTAGAATTATACCATCCAAAAGGATTATCAAAATAAGTTGATAGGAGTCAATATTTTATATTTTATGACACAAAATAATAATGAATATTTTCTCTTATCTAAGAATTAGTAGTACAGAAATTTAATCAGTTTTTTAAATACACAAAAAAGAGTATCACACGCATTTATCAGTATAAATGCATGTTATTCCAAGAAACAGTATTAATTACACGTATGCCCTTCTGGGCATGCAAATATACTAGTTAGGAGTATACCATCCAAACAGATTATCAAAATAAGTTAACAAAAGCAAATATTTTATATTTAATGACACCAAATAATAATTAATTTTTTCTCTTATCTAAGAATTAACACTACAGAATTTATTTAATTGTTTTAAATAAATAAAACATATATCATTATAAATACGTGTTATTCTAAGAAACAGTATTAATTACACATATATACTCATTAGGATTATACCAATCAAAAATGATTATCGAAATAAGTTGATAAAAGTCAATATTTTATATTTTATGACAACAAATAATAATTAATGTTTTTCACTTATCTGTGAATTAATGCTACAGAAATTTAATCAAATGCTATAAATCATTATAAGCACGTGTTACTGCAAGAAACAGTAATATTTACAAGTACGTTTCACTACGCACGAAAATGTAATAATTTGGATTATACTATCCAAAAGAATTATCAAAATACGTAGACAGAAGTCAATATTTTATATTTCATGACACCAAGTAATAATTAATATTTTCTTCTCATCTAAGAATTAATACTACAGAAAATTTAATCAGTTATTATAAGTCATTATAAGAATTTGTGATTCCAAGAAACAGTATTATTTACGTATTCATGTAAATGTGATAAAATTTTCCTCTGTCAAAGGCATACCATCCGCTCACTGTACATAATACAATGTAGGAATCTACCAAATCCATATTCCATCCAAGAGGAATCTCAAAATATGTCGATAGAAAGACCCCATCTAGATTTGTATAATTCATGACACCAAATGACAAACGAGTATGACACACAGCAAAAAAATAACAAAAAGGAACACAAAAAGAACACTGCATTTCTATGAGGGGAAAACGGAATGTATAAATCACTTTTCACACTTGGATGTTTGGGCCCGGGGAGCTAAAAATGTCTCATGTCTGAATCTGGGGGATCTATAAATTGTTGGAAGGGGGCCTACCATCCTCCTGATCTCTCTGTCAACGTCCCCCAAACATATAGTTTTTCGGCATCCGGTGTGCTTTTCGCCAACAAAAGCGTATTGAATCAAAAGTGCTATTGAAGGTTTTCATTCTGTGAAAGAACTGGGGGATTTGACATTCAGTCGTATCTATAATGACTAGTACCTGATGAAATATTCATTTAGTTTTCGACTCGAAATTGTGGGGGTGTCTTTTCCGCTTCCAGAGCTAAGTTGCCGGTATTAAAAGTCGAAAAATGACATCGCTCTTTTTCGGTCCTTTGTTTGTGAGAAGTGTGGGTTTTAAGGAGATCTTCTTTACGGTGGAATTCCATAAGCACTTTGCACAATGGCGGATGATTCTTTGGGGGTTTACTGGAGAGTTTTTATATCTCTGAAAAACTTGAATAAAAGTAATATTTCTCTCTTAAAAGCAATGTGAGGTTAATAGATGAAATATGTTAAAAGAAATAAGGGTTTCATGTTTTTAAAGTATTGGGAAATAAATAATTTCTCACAACATTAAATACTAATTAGGATTATACCATCCAAACGGATTATCAAAATAAGTTGATAGGAGTCAATATTTTATATTTTATGACACAAAATAATAATGAATATTTTTCTCTTATCTAAGAATTAGTAGTACAGAAATTTAATCAGTTGCTTTAAATACACAAAAAATATATATCATTATTAGTGCATGTTATTCAAGAAACAGTATTAATTACATGCATGTCCTTCTGTGCGTGAAAATATTCTAATTAGGATTAAACCATAAAAATGATTATCAAAAAAAGTTGACAAAAATCAATATTTTATATTTTATGATACCAAATAATAATTAATATTTTTGTTTATACAAGAATTATTACTAAAGAGTGTGGGTTTTAAGGAGATCTTCTTAGGTGGAACGCTATAAGACTTTGCACATTGGTGTAGGATTCGTTGGAGGTTAGTGGACAGTTTTTATATCTTGGAAAAGCTTGAATAAAAGTAATATTTCTCTCTTAAAAGCAATGCGAGGTTAATCGATGAAATATGTTAAAAAGAAAATAAGTATTACATATTTTTAAAATATTGCGAATTAAATTATTTCTGACAACATTAAATATTTAATTATTTAATCAATATTTCCTTTCTTTATATTTTCTAAATATTGGAGAAATAGGTAATTTCTTACAACTATAACCAGTGTTAAATTTAGTCTACCATTCCTTTAAACACGTATTTTTATGAATAGTTTTAAAGATTATTTATATTTAATTAATTAATTAATGGTGAAATTTTATAATTAAATTTTAAAAAATACTAAAATAATTTTCCCTATAGCTTCTATTCGAAACAATTTTTAAGTAAAGGAACTTGTTTTGAAATTATGTTATTTTGAATTTCCGTGCCCTTAGTAAATTTCCTATAGTAACATTTGTTCAAAACATACAAACAAATAGGAACTTTTATATATATTTTTCTATTAGAAAACATAGAAACATATTTTCACGTTGAAATTATGTAATTAAATACTAAAATGATTTTCCTTACACCTACTATTCAAAACAATTTTTAATTAAATATACATTTTTTAAAATTAAGTTTATTTCAAACTTAAATTGCCTTGTCCTTAGCAAATTTTAAATAATAACTTTACCCATATTATAAAAAAATAGAAACTTATTTTTACTTTTATTATGAAATGAAATGTTTTTCACGTTGAAAATATTTAAAAAAGAATATTTAATTTTTACTCCACTATTATATTCCTATATTTAATAAAATCGACTTAAATAAAATCAGTTCAATTATATTTTGAAATGCTATTTTTCTAAATGTTGCTTAAATAGAAATAAAAACTAATACTACTTTTGGCATGATAAATATTTGGTTAAAGTACTGAAAATACCTTTTATAAATCTCATCCTTTATTGGATCTTATTTTAAACAAAATAAGATCCAATAAACGTTGATCTAGCTCTAACTGAATGGATTACATTTATAGCAAGAAATTTTAAGTTAGTTACTTTTTATAACTATTGAAGTCTTTTGAGAAATAAAAGATTTAAAATGAATAAAATTCATCTCATTTTCAAAGTGAAATGCATTAAAAGTAATATATTTTACTATTACAGGACATTTTATGAGGTAAAGTAAAGAAAATTTTAAGATTAATAAAATATATCACATATGTGTTTTACTTTTATGGACAACAGTAAACACTTAATAATTATCAGCATAAATTTTACTCTTCATTTCAAAGTCATACTTAAATGTTTCAAGGAAATAAAGTTTTCAAGTCATTATGTTAAAATTAAGTTGAAAAATAATGCTTAATTTTAATTTAATACTGGGAAAATGCTTTGTATGTGTTGGTTTTTAATTATAATATTTAATATGATATGACATGAAAAATAGAAAAATACAACATATCATTAATTATATTTTATTTTTCAGGCTTCGTATTTTATTCTAAAATAATTTCCATTGTATGTCTTAAAAGTATACAATGATAAATGGTATAAAAAATAATGGTAAATTAAAAATTTAAATAACCTAAAAGTAATAGGAATATTTTGATAAATTGCACAATTTATACCGGTAGAAAAGATATGATATAAAAGTTGTTATAAATTTCAATTTAATGACATAAAATTTTTAATTCCTTAATTTTTAATAAAGGTTTATTATAAACCCTCCTTTTCCGATTTTTATACTTTTTTTTTTTTTTTTTTGGGTTGGATATATTAATTGACTAACTTGAAGTGTACTAGTTGTATTAAAATAATTTTATACTTGACATAATATTCACATTTCCCACAAGATAAGTGAAATTCAGTTGGTTTTCAAATTCATTATGTTAAAATTCAGTTGAAAAATAATGTATATTCTCAGTTTTAGTTCAAAACTGGGAAGGCGTTTTGTATACGTTAGCTTTTAATTATAATATTTAATATACCATCACATGAAAATGAAACATATCCATTATATTTTATTTTTTCATGCTTCCTATTTTATTCTAAAATATTTTTCATCGTGTATCTTGATAAATTAAAAATTGAAATAATCTAAAACTAATTGTAATATTTTGATAATTTGCAACTTATATCTGTAGAAAATATAAGTAGAAAAATTATTATAAAATTCTTCATGACAGAAAATTTGTGAATTATTTTTTTAGATTTGTTATAAACCCTTCTTTTTTTCGCATATAAACCCTTTTTTTTTTTTTTTAGAAGTAGGTGTAATAATTGACTAACTTGACGTGTACTTGATGTACTAAAGTAATTTTATACTTGCCTTATTTTCCATAAGATAAGTGAGATTCTGTTTATATAGCGTTGCTTTTTTTTTTTTTTTTTTTTGTTTTTTTTCCTTCTAATGCAGCTGGCAAACATTTAGACAGCTTGGTCTTGGATGTCTGAAGGAAAGCGCTGCACAGACGTTACTCATTTTGCATTACCCAGGGGGCACGTGTAACTTGAAGATAAGCCACGGACGCGGAGTAACAATGCCGCCGTAAAGCTGTACGATCATATTAAACCGGGATCTACGGTTTAAAGTGGATTCCGAACTTCTACACACATCCACGGCACCGCCGAGTCTTGAACCCGAAACCTGTGATACCGAGCGCCAGAGCGCTAGCCACTCGGCCATTCAGGCCTTTTTTTATTGTTATTTGTTAACCATGCGTAGAAGCTTAGAAAAAATTACTTTTGCACACACACACACACACATACATACATATATATATATATATATATATTTATATATATATATATATATATATTTATATTTATATATATATATATATATATATATTATATATATATATATATATATATATATTTATATATATATATATATATATATATATATATATATATATATATATATATATATATATATATATATATATATATATATATGTATATATATATATGAAGATTTTACATTTCTATAATAATAAGGTTAATACAATTTGTCAATGTGTAGGGATGTAAGAAATCAATATTTATGTAAAAAAAAGAGTTCAACAAAGTTGGCAGTAGTCATTGACTTAAATAGTTCTATAGCTTACCAGTATCTCGCCGTCTCGGATTCTCCAAGAAGCAACGATGGAAATGAGCTCGGTTCATTTCTACTGCCAAATCACAAAGAGGGCAGTTTTGTTGGTCGAAAATCCCACTACGGTGTAGATGTTCATTATATCAGTTATTTTTGGTTGAGACAAGTTATCAGAATTCCATTGCAATACACACACGGACGATCACGCCGTAAACTGCATGTCACTTCGCCGTATAGAACGGTGACCAAGGTACACCATCAGGAGGTAGATCTGCATTGCACCCCAGAAATCAATATAATTTTGTATTTTGTTTCATTTTGTTATATTTTAAAAACTATATGACACATTTTTATTAACGCTCATTTACGTACTTTCCCGCTATTTATAAACACCATACATAAAATTTGTAAGAAAAGTTGGATACTCATCTAGTTCTATCAATTTTGCAAAAAAAACATATACTTCGCTAAGCATCTTAATTTTAATTGCCTGATAATCTGAAAGTTGTATATAATGCTTATTTTATTTCTTTAGTAAAAATAGTATGTCGTAACCAAGCTTCCTCCTGGCCACTGGCAAGAGCACTCCTTGTAATATTCAGGAGAAATGGTGATCAGTTGGCCTTCAGACTCATACCCGGAGAGGAAGAATATATCTCGCATCTTGCGCTTATCCGAGTTTCAAGGTTTCGGCTTATTTGGGGTTATTATGCTTATATTTCTTTTATTGTGCTTATTATGCTTATATATTTCATTCACGAATCTATAAGTATCTGTCTTTAAATGTGTTAAATACTGTATGTCTCTAATTGTGTGTATGTGGTGTTTGTGCTTGTGTAAATAAAGTGCGACTTCTCCAACCTGTGCCACAAGTATCTCAACCCAACCACACCCAGTTGCAATCTGGTTCCCAACCTGCACACTACAATGTTCTAATAATGTGTTATTTAATAAAATAATAAACATTGAATAATCCCTTATTTAATTGACTAGTTATTTTTCATTTAATACAATATTTAATCATAAAATTCCACATTTATGGTTAAAATTGGCATATAACCCTTATATGTAAGTCATAATATAACAATTTTCAGTACACCAATATAATCTTAATATTTACTTCTTTATAAAAAAATATTTTTCTTTGAAATAAATATTTTTATATTAAACGATCTATAGCGATGTAAGAAAAAAACAAACAACAGAAAATTAGAAATAAAAAAAAAGTATCGAAAAAGATATTAAGATTGACAAGAGAAAAAAAAATCTATTAATTTATAAAAAACTGAAAAGTAGATATCTTATTAACAAGTTGATAAAAGCTTAATGTTTATAAGTAAGAAATTTTAATTAGTTTCTAGTGATGGATTTTAATCTGTAGTGTGATAAAAAAGTAATGTTAAATATTTTGCACATGAAGGACATTATAGTTACGATAATTGTAGTTAAGCCTAAAATATTAAAATTTATCTTTTCAAAAAAATATTTTTTTTTCATTGTAGAAATTTTTAATAAAACTACACAAACTTCCATCTCAGAGATTATAAAAATAATAGTAAATCTGTTCATGTAAGTAAAACCAAATTGTAAATTTAAAATGAGAGGAAAAAATAAATCAAGAATTCTGAAATAAGGAACTGATTAACGTATAGAGTTGAACATTTAGCTGTATAGAATTTAGATAGCTTAATGTGTATACAAATTGATAAAAATATAGAATTTAAAATAAAAGAAGTTTACTTTTTTTGTAATTCTCTGTGGTGTATTGGAAAGTCTGAATCAGTAAAAAAAAAAGCATTCGATGTGGGAAAATTTATCATTATTGCAGATCAGCAAGATAATAAATTAATCTATTTATCAATTTAATTAATTAATCAATTTCATCAAAGATACACAGGTAGCTATCCAAGGACAATAACTCATTATAACTCAATTATAAAATTGACCTATCGTTGATTGATTTATCATTCTATCATAATTGCCTATTCATTGATAGACCTTTACACATCATATAATTTTATTTCAACTAATTTATTTTGGTAGAAGTAAAAACATAGACAATGACCCGATTCTGATTTGAAAAAGTGAATAGTTAAACGCTAGAAAGTCTTACATTTTTTTTTCTAATTTATTGCAAACTATGGGCTTGATAGTCGAGTCACTAGAGCTCTGGCACTCGGTGCCACAGGGTTGGAGTCCCGGCGGTGCTATGAATGTTTGTCATGGTTCGGAATCCACTTTAAACCTTAGGTTATGGTCTAATATGATTGTAGAGAGTAGGAATACTACACCTTACAAAGAAAACATCTCCTGTTTCGGAATCTGTCCGTATGCACGGTCATTGTCCACCATGAACTGTAACGTCAGGGTGGTTAGTTAGTTTTTATTGCAAATTAGGAAAAAAAAACTTTTGTCAATTACATGCTAACATGATCAGCCACAGAGAAGATAGAAATATATTATTGCCACGTGTACTTTTATTACGCTGGAATTCAATAAGCGGATGATGAAGTACAACAAATCTGAAGATATAACAAATGAAATATTTATTTTATGATTTTACAAATCTTTCAATGGCATTTTAAAATGTCTTAATTTCTTTGCATTTCAGAATTTTGGCAAATTCTTTCTACGCCTTTGTCACTTGAAGATTAGTCGTTGAGCATTAAGCTTTGTTTCAATTGGATAGCAACATGTTATTTGGAGATTCAAGAATGGTTGCATAACATTTATTAGTTAAAAGGGTTCTTATGTTACTTTGCAATAGCTAAGATTTATGTATTCTTTATTTTTATCATTATGCTAAGAATAAGTGAAATTATTAAATATTGAAATATTATTCCATAATATTTTTATATTGTTTAAGTATTATAAATTCAAATAATGCATGTATTTTGCTTCCAGTAATATCAACAAATTATTTGATGTCCATAAATTCTATTACATTTTGTTAAAAACTAATTAATTATTTAGACAAGCAATATTCAGGTACAAACTGCTTTTTCAGATTTAAAAATTACACACAAAAATTAAGAATTCAAAATTTCGAAGAAAATCGGAAATTAAATTCGACGAATTTAATGTAACTTAATAAAATAACAATTCACTTCCATAAATAATCAAATCCTGATTGCGAAAATCTTTCGTTCCGGTTACGATTTTCCTACATTCTTGCTCTAACAAATACCCTCTAGAAGAAGCTGTTACATTCTCTGAATTCAATAAAAAAAAAAAATAGTAATTTCATTTCAAAGGAAAACGAAAATATTCCTTGAAAGAAAAAATCAAAACCAGAACTTATCTCGGAAACAAATAATATATCAAGAGACAAATTATAATTGAAGATGACAGGCAATGGCTGAATTCCATCGGCAAGGACAACACCAACGAAAAACGTGATAGTTCTTCTCTGCATATGAAAAATAATGCTTTCAGTCTATGAAATTTAATCCATTCCAATATAACAGAAGGAAGAAAAGAAGTTTAATAAATTTTTCGCAAGACGACTTCGAAAACGGAAACACATCTCCGATTTCCAAAGTTAAAAGCTGTATTTCCCGTTTTCGACGTTTAATTTTTCCCATCAACTTGAATGTTTGGAAATGTCTCGGAATTATATTTCCCACTTATTATTTGTTTCGAGGCTTGGCAACCTACAACGCCTACATTCGATTTACAGTACTCTAATGTGTGTAATGAAATGACACAATATATTTGATGATGCCACAGAGAAAAATATATATTATTGCCACGTGTACTTGTATTACGCTGGAATTCAATAAGCGGATGATGAAGTACAACAAATCTCTAAGTATAACAACTGAAATATTTATTTTATGATTTTACAATTATTTAAATGGCATTTTAAAATGAATCAGAATTAAAAATAATTAAAATTATTGAAATTAATCTGAATTAAATGTATTAATCTGAAAGCGAAAAAAGAAAGAGAAGAATTGTCGTTAAAGATTAAAATTTCTTTCAATTTAATAGTAATCTGATATTTGGAGATTTAAGAATGACTACATTCGATTTACAGGACTCTAATGAAGTTATAATAAATGAACTATTTTTTTTATGATTTTACAAACCTTTAAATGACAATAATTAATCTAATTAAAAATAATTAATATTATGAATAAAAAATAATCTGAAACTGACATATCTGAACAACCTAAAAGAAAAAAATTTAATTCCATAAGCCCCGGAAATTTTAAATTGAAAATTGGACTTAGGGACACAGGACTTTTGGACACAGTAGTATATTATATTTTTGTATTTTTATGCTAAGAATAATATAATTATTAAATATTAAAGCATTATTTCCTAATATTTTTACATTATTTAAGTATTTTCAATTCAAATAATACATATATAGTATTTTGCATCCATTAATTTTGATTTTGACCAAATTAGCTGATGTTCATAAATTGTACTGCATTTCGTTGAAAACTAAATAATTAATAAAACAAGTTATATTCATGCCCAAAATTACTTTATCAAATTTACATATTACACAAAAAGTAATAATTCTAAATTTTGAAAAAATCCGAAATACAATTCGATGAATTCAACATAATTTAATAAAATTACTACTCACTTCCATAAATAATTTAATTCGGATAACGAAAAACTTTTGTTGCAGTTACGACTTCTACGCATTCTTGTTCAAAATAAATACCCTCTGGAAGAAGCTGTTACATTCTCTGAATTCAATAAAAAAACAAAAATTAATAATCTCATTTCAAAGGAAAACGAAAATATTCTTTTAAAAAAAAGTCAAAACCAGAACTTATCTCGGAAACAAATAATATATCAAGAGACAAATTGTAATTGAAGATGACAGGCAACGGTTGAATTCAATCGGCAGGGACGCCACGAACGAAAAACTTGATAGTTCTTCTCTGCATATGAAAAATAATGCTTTCAATCTATGGAATTCAATCCATTCCAATATAACAGACGGAAGAAAAGAAGTTTAATAAATTTTTCGCGAGACGACTTCGAGAAACGGAAACACAGCTCCGATTTCCAAAGTTAAAAGCCACATTTCCTGTTTTCGGCGTTTTATTTTTCCCATCAAATTGAATGCTTGGAAATGTCTCGGAATTATATTTCCCACATTTTATTTTCTTCGAGACCTGACAACTTACAATGGCTACATTCGATTTTACAGTACTCTAATGTTTGTAATGAAATGACTCAATTTATTTGATGATGCCACAAAGAAAACAGAAATATATTATTGCCACGCGTACTTTTATTACGCTGGAATTCAATAAGTGGATGATGAAGTACCACAAACCCGGAGTTATAACAAATGAAATATTTATTTTATGATTTTACAAATCTTTAAATGGCATTAATTAATCTCAGTTAAAAATAATTAAAATTATTAATAAAATTAATCAGATAGCGACAAATCGCATTAATCCAAGCATTAATTTCTAAAATAATTAATCTCAGCATTAATGCATTAAGCTGAATTAAAAGCATAAATCTAACCATTAGTCAAGCATTAAACTGAATTAAAATTAATCTGAAAGTGACGAAAATAAATAAAAGAATTGTCGTTAAAGATTAAAATTCCTTACAATTCAATAGCAATCTGTTATTTGGAGATTTAAGAATGCCTATATTCGATTTATAGTAATCTAATGAAGTTATAACAAATGAAATATTTATTTTATTATTTTACAAATCTCTAAATGGCATTAATTAATCTGAATAAAAATAATTAAAGTTATTATTAAAATTAATCTGAAAGCAACAAATCTAAATTAAAATTAAGCTGAAATAAAATTAATCCAAAAGAAAAAAGTGGCAAAAAAAAGAAATGAATTGTCGTTGAAAATTAAAATTTTGTCAATTAAATAGCAATCTGTTGTTTGGAGATTTAAGAATGGCAACATTCGATTTACAGTACTCTAATGTGCGAAATGAAATGACGCAATTTATTTGATGATGCCACAGAAAAAAATATATAATATTGCCATGTGTACGTTTATTACACTGGAATTCAATAAGTGAATGATAAAATACATCAAATCCGAAGTTATAACAAATAAAATATTTATTTTATGATTTTACAAATCTTTAAATGGCATTTTTAATATTAATCCGCGAGCGAAAGAAAAAAATCGTTCGTCGAAGATTAAAATTCCTTTCAACTGAATGACAGCATGTTATTTGGAGATTTAAGAACATTAAGTTTCAAAATGCTCCATACGAACACCGGGAACTTATTTCCTCTGAGATTTTACAGACGATTTCAATTAATTGCAAAAAAGAACTTCCAAACTTTAGGATTATTAAAAAAAAATTGAGAATATTGAAATAAAGTGCTTCTGATACATTTAATTTTATTTGTTTACTGTTTAAGGCTTAACTCGTAAAAACCGATATTTGCAACTATTCGTGATGGCAACAAAAGAAATTATTCTTCCGTTGCTTCGAAGCAACCGATTTTCATGTGAATCGCTTTTACAGATTTGTTTTATCAATGGCAACAAAGAAACACGACGATATCTGCGTGGGTTCTGCCTCTTTTCTGTTAAAATGAAAAATTTTTATTTTAAGCTTTTTATGCGTTCACTCAAATCAAAGGTCCCCACTTAGTTTTTAAATTGCCTGTTTTACATAATGTCATAGTCTCCAATAAAAATTGGATGTTAACAAAGACATAAATACCACAAGATTAGATATTCTTTTTTTTTTTTATTTCTACGAAGAAATAAACGTAATGTATGTTTTTTTGCGTAATAAACATTTCTTACCCAAGTGAATTGTGTTTCATATTTGAATTTGAGCTTCATTTTAATTTCGTTTTGCTTCCTAAGCTAGGGAAAATAAATTTAATAAAGTTTTTAGCATTCAAAAATATATGACAAAAGATTTACATTTCCGTGCATTGTTCGCTTTATGTATTGAAAAAGTGTCGTCAAATAAGAATATTGTTGTTTCATGAATTAAATAATGGCATCACTTTTTTTACTAAAAATAGAAATGCTGAAAAAAAAACTATGCAAATAAAAAAAATTTAAAAAGATTAATTCCAGAGTAAAAAATTTTAAAAAAAGAATTTTGAGTTAATATGTCTTTTAAAAAAGATGTTCGAAAGCGAAAATGCAGTTTTAAATGTAGGAAGTTTAAAATGACGTTTAAATTGTTTTAAAATGTTATTCAACTACAACGAATTTTGAGTTAATATTTTCTATAAAAATATGTTCGAAAAGAAAAATGTAGTAACCAGGTTATATGTTGTAAGTTTAAAATGTTTTAAAATGACGCTTAAATTGTTTTAAAATAAAGTTCAATTTGAAAAAAAATTTAAAATTAATACTCCCTATAAAATGTTCTAAAGCGAAAATGTCGTTTTAAATGTAGGAAGCTAGTTATATCTAGTAAGTTAAAAATGTTTTAAAATGATGTTTAAATTGCTTTAAAATGTAATTCAACTTAAAAAAGGAATTTTTAATAGATATTTCATATAAAAAATATGTTCGAAATAGAAAATGTAGTTTTAATTGTAGTAACCAGGTTACATGTTGTAAGTTTAAAATGTTTTTAAATGACGTTTAAATTATATTTAAATGTAGTTCAACTTGAAAAGAATTTCGAATTTGAATTTCCTATAAAAAGTTGCTCGAAAAAAATGAAACGAAAATGCAGTTTTAAAAGGCGGAACTTTGTTGTATGTTGTAAGTTTAAAATATTTTAAACTGACGCTTAAATTGTTGAAATGTTGTTCACCTTGCTTTTAAATGTAATAAAATTAAAATTTTAGATTTATTGTTTTGAAAAATTTTAAGAAATGATTAAATTTTAATTAAACTGATTACTAAAGTTTAATACTACGTTAAATATTATTAATAAAAGAAGTATTTATTTTAAGGCATATTAACATACACATAAATTATTAAAATAATTTAAAACAACAAACGTATTTTTGTAAAAGAAATCTTTGTTAACGGTAAAAGTCGTCACCGTCTTATGAATACTTTTAATATATATAATTTTTACTTTATGATGTTTATTTTATGAATACTTTTTAAAATACATCACCGTTTGATATGTTCATGTATAAAACTACAATATTAAAAATATGTATAATTTAAAAGTATTCATCGAGTAAAATTTATTCGTTTTCGTTATTATTTTTTATATATTTTTATATTTTATATATTATTTATAGTAATTTATATATATATATAATATTTTTATATTTTTTGTTGTTTGTCCTATAACAAATTTATATATTCATAGATACTTTTTTTCAAAATAAATTAAAAAAATTTCGATCTGTTCTATGTATGTTTATATCATATTCAATTTAACCAACATCAATTTGGAATTGATTTTAAATAAGTCTGCATATTCTGAAGCAAGATTTGGTTTAAATACTTCATTTCTATGGTTTTATTCTAAATGTCAAAACAATGATTTGTTTATTCTGCACTGAATAATAAACTATAAAGTTTATACATTGTTACAATCACCTTTAATTACAGTTTTAATTGGATAATTTACTATAAACTCGATTATGGCTGAACCTGGTTGTGTAACACGCTTACGATCCTTGTATACCAATACGTGCATAACAGATATATTGCAACAAAGAGTTACACATGTGGAATTATGCGAAACTATTAACTGTAACCATTCACCGCGCAATATCTACTAGCACCACTGTTCAAATTATATAGATCCACACGTAGCAAGGGCCTATAATATTGTGGGATAGTATACATATCTACATACAACAGCGTGTTTCCAAATCCGAATAAATGCATAATGCTTTATTATATTTGAATAATATGCATGTAAAAACGGTTCAGGAATTTGATTGGAAACCAAAGAAATTAATTTAATCAAGAAACGAGTCTTGTTTGTTTGTTAGCAATTGTCAACATCATTTTGCATTCACACTATTAAATTATCTTTTATTATCGATTCGCATGGTAATTTTGTAATTCTATATGATATTTGAATAGTGTACGTGTAAACATGGTTCAGAAATTTGATTGATCATCTGAAAACCAAGAAACTAATTCAATCAAGAAACGAATCTTATGTTTGTTTGTAAGCAATTACCAACAACATTGTACGTTCACGCTAGTAACTTTGTTTTATTACCTATTCACATGGTATTTTATTTAATTGTACAATAAAAAAATTCTTTACAGTCTTTAGTTGTAATATTGTATATTTTATTTCATTTACAGGAAAAAATGCTTTCAAATTTAAATTTTACTATAGTTATTTATTTGTAGATTTGATCGTACTGCTACAATAAGCCCTTGCCGAATTCGTGGGTTTCATCATTAACATCATTTCATTTAATCATTATTAGTAATGAGTATTATTAATTATTACTAATTAATACATAATACGCAAGGGTGAAATCGCGTTAATTTTATCCAAAAAATATATTAGGTATAGCTAAAATTAAGGAAATATATAGTGTACACTTTTAGAAAAATTAAGTATTGTTTTGATTGAATGGGAAGAATAAAAGAAATGTTAATTTAAAGGAATTTTGTGAATATTTAATAAGTAGACACAAGATACAATTATTTTTCTTTAGAAGCTAGTGATTTTTGTTTTAAAAATGACAGATAGAGTTTTTTTTTTTAGATGATTTCTCGTTAGAGAGAGCAAAGTTTTCAATGCCTTTCATAAAATATCGTATTCTTTCTACATTTGAGTCAATTCCTTATGCAAAATTAGACTTTTCTTATGTCTTTTTTAACGATTTGTTTAACTTTTTGTAAATTAGAATTCTTCATCTTCTTTATTGCCGATATTTTAACTGTTGGCTGATGTTACAAGATCATCCTTCAGTCCTTATCTATATTAATATATTGACTTCCTTTTCCGTATCTGAAAATCCTTGGCACTCCAATTGCTTTTTTCTATTTATACGATTTCCTGGTTATATTTTATATTGGAAATCTTTTAAAATTGTTGACATCTCTTATGTAAAAAGTGAGCTGCTATGGCAATGTGGTCGATACTACGCAGCGTACTATGTGTGACTGATGTTCTAGCATTGGACAAATTAATTGGATACATTTAATATAACGTATATATACGAAATCACTTTCTGCATCAAAGCTCGGCAAAAGTAAATTATAAAAGTATCTTTTCTTTACTAAATATTTTTTGAGTTACTAATTCTTACTTGTGTAGCGCCTCGGCCTATACTAGAACTATAACGGCTTCAAAAGAAGGCCATTTTCAAGTTCATGGGAACACTTTAATATTTATTTACGAACACTATATATATATATGTGTGTGTGTGTGTGTGTGTGTGTGTGTGTGTGTGTGTGTGTGTGTGTGTGTGTGTGTGTGTGTGTGTGTGTGTGTGTGTGTGTGTGTGTGTGTGTGTGTGTGTGTGTAAAGTATATATAAAAATTTTACATAAATATATAAAATATATAAATATATATAGATGTGTATAACTCTGGTTATTACAAATTAATATTTACAAATAAATGAAAATTGAAGATAATATTTTATTCACAAGTGCAGTTCACTCCAAGGACGGATATTTTCAGAGTTCGTTAGATTATTAGTTCGTTCGTTAGAATGCATTAGATTAGTCGTAGACTAATCTGCAGAGTTTAATTATCACACGGTGGGATACACAAAACCACAAGGGGCTTATTTTGTAAAGAGGCCGGAAACTCCGGCCTGTTCAGTCATTTAAAGAAAAACAACACTTCTTGTCGACTCGTCTCTGAACATTCTTTTCTCCTTCCCCAAAAACCACCCTTTTAAGAGAAACCGTGAAGAGGGGGTGGTCAGCTTCCTACATTTCTCATTGAGTAGGCAGTTCCTCAGCCCATGGTCTATCGCCAATCACAATGCAGCAACACATGAGGTAGTCCATATCCCATTTGTAATTGTTTCGACCTGCAAAGGTCGCACAGACAATCGCTAATTTCAAGATGCATCATTATCCATGACACTGATTATCTGCTGTCTGATTTGAGTAATAGGTTGTTCTCATTTGAAATAAATACTAATTTCATGTAGCATAAATATCCACGACACTTCTTATCTGCTATCAGATTTCGGTGATAGGTCTTAATTATGCACTTGTTATAGAATGTGCATTTCTTTCCCCTGGGAACAGAAATGTTATAGCTCTTTAGTGGGAAAAATGCTACACTTGAATTCTTTTTCTCCAAACCTTAAAGAAGAGCATTCATGATTAACGATAACGAAAATATCAAAAATATAAATGTAATTTAAACACATCAAAGCGTTAATGCATCTTAGAGGTGTGAAATTATTAATCTTGCTTTTTACATTTTCTCTTAGAAAATTAAGAATCCATGATTTGAGATTACCGTGAATCTTGTATTTTAATATATAACACTTCTTACAGTTTAATTTTTGAACTAAGACATTTTCTACTATATTCTTTTTAATGTGTTAGATTTGATGAGCAATTTTAAATTCTATTTCAAATTATTATTTTCTAATAACTGTCTATTCCACCATGGTTGGAATGATTCATCAGATAATTTCTGGTAAAAGACTTAGATTAAGAATTCTCTAAAATTAATATTAATTTACCCAAAAACGTTTAATATTGCTAATGTCTTTCTCAGAAAATAAAACAAAACAGGTAGAAAACAATTTCGGTAGCAATTACTCTGAATTGAATAAGTGCTTAATATTATAGCGTAAACACTTTGCGTAATGCTTTACAACAATTCATATTAATTTTGCGAAATAGTAATTTTAATTTTAAAATTCTTCTACTGCCAAAATTACAGTTGTCTCAAAAACGGGCATTTCATATTTTATATTAGCTTCGTTGCATTTAATCTCACAACTCTGAACTTATAGCAATATCAAGAAATTATAAACTTAAATCCCTTTTAATTAATAATAATAACTAAAATCACCTACCCACAAAAACATAAAGAAATTTCAGTAATCGTTAGATTATTTCAAGTAAACATGATTGTTTAATGGATGTTGTGGATATCGTTATGACTGCAACGTGGCTTAGTCAAAGTGGTCAACTAGAACAATATATGCTTTTTAAAAGTCTTCCATTTGATGTAACATATTGGATAAAGTCTGAAGGTTGTCACGAAAACTGCTTTCACATTAACCACTGCGTCTATTGTCTTTACAAAGAATTGACTATGCGTGCTAATATTAAAACTAGTAAGTCATCAATGTACACGTTACCTTGGTAATGTACAGATTAATGACTTTCTAGTGGCAAACTACTACTTGGTAGGTTTATACTTGGTAATCTACAAATTAGATTATTTGTCCGTTAAACAATAGAATCATCTGCAAAATAAGAGGCTTCCTCACTTTACCTGAATATTAATGTACATTAACGTATTCCAAATTTCAAAAGTACTAATCATTTATGCTATAATCTTTATATTGCTTTATGCTAAGCTTTTGATTATACCATGTTCAGCAATTGATTTCATGGCTTGATTCTTCAAACAGAAAAATTAATAAATGTATCACGTTTCAACAATTATTAGTATATTTTATTTACAATCTGATAATTACTGTAAAATCTTATGATCTCCAAAATTAAACACACTCAGGTGCAGTGAAATGTAATACGGAACTTTAATTATATATATATATATATATATATATATATGCATATATATATATATATATATATATATATATACATAATTTCGCTAAGCAAGTTCGCGCAAAGGAAACTGTAACATTTTACAACAGTTTAGATTAGTTTAAAAATAACAATATACTACAATTGTTGCACCTGACCTCTTGCGTAATCGCTGATAAATTTAAATAAGCATTCAATAACCGGTACTACAATAACCTCAATCGATACAATAAAAGATCCAATCACATCCAAAACAATGTAAAATAGCTATACACATTATACTTTAAGACTTTTTGAAAGCTTTTAAATATCAAACCTACTTATTAACTTATTTGAAAATAAACTATTATATTATTAAAAATAAAAACAATTATTTTAAAATCACCATTCCAATAGAAATTACTCACTCTGGCATAGACAAGATACAAGTTTTAGAGAGAGATTTTTAAGTATACCAGAAAATTTGTAATACACTGCTGTTGGTAAAATGTAGTGCTCTTGTGTGCCGATAATTATGGAATAAAATTACTCATAGCTTTATAATATTAAAAGTATGGCGTGTTTTTCTGTTAGTAGTAACTGTATTACAGAGCGGTTTTCTTTAATATCCATTTAGTACAAATACGAGAGAGCAAAGATTTTATTTTCCCCTTTAAAGAGTGTCTAGTAGGTCAAAAAAATCATTCTGTAAATTGACTTTTTCCATTACGCTTCAGGTATTGAATATATTTTTTGTTATCTAATTTACCTCAGTTTGGAACTAGAACCAAATAAGCCAATGGAAGAGATATGCGAAACAAATTTTCAAGAGACACAGGCTATTTTTCAAGCTCTTAAAACATTACCACAAACAGAAATAACTGCGACTCCCAACCACAAATCGCATCAGATAAGCCCTTAAAGTTAAAAATAACACCCCGTCCTCTCCAGTTGTCGTTTATCATACCACCAAACCCTAACTCAAAATCAAAATTAGTAAAATGTCATGGTTTCGAAATGGTCGCAAATCTTTTGTCCCTGTCCATATGCCTATTAAAAAAAAAATGGAAACGACTTTCCATCAGAAAATTCTAGATTTAGGCTTCCATAGATGCTATCTGATTTTTCCCCTTGCAGTCAGTTTATATTTTGGGAGTAATCAATTTTAATTTCCGACTCTCTTTTCTAGCTCCCCCCTCGCTGTATTGGTTCGCTTTCCCCCGTTCTGGGAATTGGGTGTATCGATCATATTGCAGGCATTAATGTGTGGCACGATTGTGAAGAAATTAATCGAGATTCAGGGCAAAGAGAAAGCGCAGATTATTACTGGAAGAAAGTTAGTTGTGGAGTGGTGGCAGCGGAAAAAAAAAAAATTAAAGGTTTTCTTCATACTCTATTCGATAGTGCTGCATGTAGTATGTTGCGTGTTGTACAAGAGATACATTAATATTAATGCAGTCTGCTTTGTGATGAATGTGTCTTAGTCATAGATAATTAACATTGCTTTATGATTTTTGTTTGCTGTTTCAGTCGCTGAAATTTTCTAGTAAAACTTTGATGTTAGTGTAGTATTATGTACATAAATTTATGCAGCATGTAAGGCAATTAACTCCTCATAAGGCATTCTTTTTAATAAACTACCGTAAAAATTCATCAAATAAAGAAAATTAAAATTTTCTTAAAATTTTTAACTAAGATATTTTACTAATAGTTTAGGTTTTAGTGATAGTTTTCCTCTTTTTATTAATGCATATTGAAACTATCATCATCATCTTCATTAGAGGCACCACATCCCCATGGTGGGCCGAGACAGTCTGCCTGCTGGCAGATTCCTAGACAGTAGGTGTTTTCTTTTTACAGGATAGGGTTGTCACCTTACGCTCAGCTCTCTAATGTCAAATGAGACAATACCTACGGTTTAAAGTGTACTCCGAATCACAACAAATATCCATGGCATAGCCGGGACTCGAATCCGAAACCTGTATCACCCGGGCGTTAGTCATTCGGCTTCCAAACCCCATATTTAAACTATGCAGCTCACACAATATTTACTACGAATATTTTTGAAGTTAGTGCAGCATTTTGCACATACTTTTATGCAGCATTTGTAAGAAAATTAATTCCTAACCAAGCACACATTTGAATAAACTAGTGCAAATTTCATCAAATAAAGAAAAGTAAAAATTTACTTAAAATTTTAAATAGTTTAGGTTTCAATGGTAGTTTTCCTCTATTTATTAATGTATATTTAAACCATGCAGTTCACAAAATATGCAATAGGAGTACTACTGTGTCCAAAAAGTAAGACCAATTTTCAATTTACAATGCCGGGGAGCTTATGGAATTTCATTTTTTTTCTTTTCAGGTTACTAGAATTGTCCTTGATATCTGTGTTGAATTTGACGTCAAAATATTCATTAGGGTTTGATTTTCCCTTGGCTTTGTGAGATGCTATAACTGGATTCTGGCGAGTTTTGAAACGTTCATTAATTGTGCAAAAAGAACTTGCTTTCAATTTTTTGTTTGTGGAAAACGTATAGAATGTTGCAGAAGGCTTTCGGTGAGCATTCCCGTACCGGAAAGGAATCTTTAGAAGTGGTATAAGCAGTTCCAAGAAGGCAGAGAGCGCGTTGATGACGAAGAGCCTCTGGTCGACCATCAACCTCAACTGAAGAAGCTCACGTCCAAAAATTAAAGATTTTGATGCCTGCAAATCGTAGATTTACAGTTAGAGATCTTGCTGATGATGTTGGAATTTCAAAAGGGTCGGTCAATTCCATTTTGGGCCTCAAACGCGTCAAATCTAGATTGGTATCGAAAACACTAAATGCGCCAGCTTTACACCGCATTGATTCTTAGTGACTTTTTCGACAAAATTAAACCATATCTTTCCATAACCACCGTATTCAGATCGTGCGACCCTGGATATTCCCTAAACTCAAAAGACCACCCGGCACACCGTTTTCAATCTATTGAAGGGATTCAACGTAAATCGCCAGGCGCTTTTTAGCGCCTCCATGCCTATGACATTTTAGCATGCATTGAGGATTGGAAAAAAATTGGCATAAGTGCATTGTGTCCGGAGGGGATTACTTTGAAGGCGAAGAAATAAATTTGAAGAATAAATAAAGAGTTTTTTGAAAAATAAATATTGATCTTACTTTTGGGCACAGTAGTAAATAAAAACAGAAAGAATATTAGTTTGAAAATTTAATATCAATAATTTTACATAAAATGTTAAAACATCTCTTTAAAAATTTCTGGTTAATTTCCCTTTTTTCAATCATGAAATTTTTACGATGAGAAAACTCCTTAACATCAATTATTTAAAATTTATTCTCTCCTTTCGATATTACAAAATTTAATATGCAAAGTGTTGCTATTTAAATAATCTTAAATAAATATAAACGATACTAAGAAATTTTTAAAAATGCTTGTCGAGAAATTCCTTGAATTTTCTATTTATCATTTGATGTCGCTCTTAAATTAAATATTAAAAAATATAAATATTGATAAAGAAACAAAAACCTTTGAAGAAAAATATTTAGTAATTTTTGAATATGCTAAAATCCTGTGTACTTATTAATGCTATACTAAACTTTTCTGAATAAACTGTTAAAATTCCTGAAATTTTATTAAAACATTTTTAAAATCAGAATATGTTCGTAGATAACCACCTTCCCGTATTGCTAGTTTTAAATAATCTTGCACGTACGTACTATCAAGAATATTTTCAAAAATTTGCATTTATTTAAAATTTATTTCGAAAAGCAAGCTTAATTTAAAAAGTTTACCATTGTTAAAGATTCTCTGTTATGGAGCAAGAATTTTAAATGTATGAGAGAAGTTATAAAAGAATATACTCTCCTTTTAAGTTATTTTAAATAGGTTTTCTCCATGTTGTTGAAAATTTAAATTCTCAACAACAAAAAATAGTATTCCTTCTGTCTGAATTTTTATAACTTAAATTGACTTAAATTGATAAATATTTTAAAAATTCAGGAATACAAAAACAAATTTATATTTATATTTATGCTGTTGTTCTTCACATATATTATTTGATAAAAAATAAATAAATT
>BPLR01004997.1:0-78614 GCA_021605095.1 Caerostris extrusa
AGTCCTTAAATTACATTTCTTGAACTAAGGGAAAAGTGGAGTTAAATTATTGTAATTTAGTTGATATTTTACTTTTAAAAATGTTAATTTATTATAAGTTTAAAATTTTTGTAAAAATTATTATTTCTCCTGAAAGTTTAACGTTATTGTAATGAGGTATGTTATTTAACATAATTTTATAGCTATACACATAATTTATGCATAAGAATAAAAAAAAGCCAAATTGAAATATAAATTTATAAATTATATAATAAAATTTATGAATAGTTGTATCATTGAAAATTAAAAAAGAACAAGTAATTATAAAAATGTAAGCACTTAAATTTGGCATATTTCATCAAATTTTGTTTTTGCTAAATTTTGGAATTATAAAATTATTTTGTTATAGATTATGGTTAAAAATATTTTAAATCTTAAATATCATTTTCACAAAAAAAAAAAAAAATTATTCCCAACATTTTTTGAGATGCTTTATAATTTGTTACACTAATAACTGTTCTGATTATTAAGCAATAACCATTTGAGACTGATATGGCCAAGAAGCAACATGAAATTTTTTTCTATTTTCTGTAATAGACTTTTCAAATTTCTTTTACTGAATGGTATGAATATTCAGAAGCTTCTCTGTTCTGAGGGGAAAAATCTATTTGGTCATGATTATTTTATTGATGAATAGTTCTTTTTAAGATACAATTTTCGGATTGCATTTCTTTACTTTTTAATTTATTGTAGTGTATTCGATCAAATATATTTTGAAAAATTAATTTTTTACAGAAAGTATTTAAAATTCATATATTGGAAAAGTAATCAATATGGATTGATTTTGCATTTGTAAATGGTATATGTAATAAATATTTTCCAATTTTACATATAATATTGAATTCTGGCATCTCAAAAAGTAAAGGAGTTTACAATATCCATTCAGTTATCAAAGCTGTAGATCATTATCAATGTAAGAAAGAGAACTGTTGTGAATGTGGCTGGGATAAATGGTTAACAAAACAGAAATCCAAGATTATTCAAAATTATGGCCAGATCGTTTAGTGCTTGTTTGAAGAAGACAGAATATAGGAAGAAAAATATCA
This sequence comes from Caerostris extrusa, assembly GCA_021605095.1. NCBI lineage: Eukaryota > Metazoa > Arthropoda > Arachnida > Araneae > Araneidae > Caerostris > Caerostris extrusa. The sequence goes on from BPLR01004997.1 coordinate 1,086, forward strand.
TTTAATGGATGAACAATTTGCATTATGTCCTAATTGCATCTTCATAACATAATATTTATAAATATTAATGTTGACTATTTAGCTTTTACAAAAAGTGTTATTTTTTTATACTCCTTTAAAATATTTCAGTTGTGGGAATTTTAGAGTTGAATTACAAAAATAAAATGATTTTTGTGTTAATTGTCTCAGTATATTAAATATATAATTAATTCAATCAAAATTTAGTGCATTTTCTTTATCATAGTTCTTAATTGTGCTTCAGGAATCTACTCTATTTTCATATTGAAAATGTAGGTTTATGCTAGGACATAAAATATTTTAATTATTAAATTGAAACTCAATTCTATCTGCATTCGAAATTGTTATATATGTTGATATTTGAAACTTTTAATTGTGTGTGGCTTTCGTTATTTTATAGCTAATTAAATATGTTATGTATTTTTTTACATAAAAAATCTTACCTATTAACAGCAATTATTTTTCATTTCTTAACAATGCAGAGGTGTCTAATGGTTTGTAATTTCAATTAAAATGCTCAATATCTCAGAGAAGTTTTCTTTTGCATGAAGAACATGAAGCTCACTTCTTTTCCTGCCAAGCTTTGAGGTCTAGTTAGCCTTTACATGCATAGGTCCCTTGGGAAATTGGGTGAAATAAATATTGGGTCAATCATCTAAGAGTTAATTCATAGTAGCTTTCCATGAAATCTTTAATTATCTTTAAGGCACTCTTATTTTATATTTGTTTTCTAAAAGCTTCTTTTCTGTTTTCATTGCAGAAATGCTGGCAATGGGACACTCTATAAAATGGTTTTGAGTTAAAGTAGCTATTATTATTTTTTTTCTCTTCTTTAAACAATTGCCTGAGTCACTTACATTCATTCAAAATATTTTCATTTCCTCTCCTTTGTTATTTGTTTATGTCACTTTTCATTTAATTGTTTTATTAATTATTTATATTTCCAGACATTTCATTAAAATAAGCTGTATAATAATAACTGTTATAAGCCACTCATTTATGAAGATATATTAATTATAAAATCACTCTGAAATTTTCAAATGTTAAATATGTATTACCAGAATATTAACAATCATTTCATTGAAAGTTATCTTTTCATATAATAGATCTTTAGAGTTCATTAATTCTTGACATTACTATAACAAGTCTTGCCTTTGTTTTCATTTATAAATACAGAAATGTACAACAATTTTCTTTCCAAAGTTTAAACATTTCTAAATCCATTTATAAACTCATATAGCAGGATTTTGGCCTGTTCTACAAATATACATCACTCTTGAATCTTCCATTGAACTAGGTTTTATCCAGAAGGATACAGTAGATTTCGTCTGTGCATATTTCACATTTCTGAATCCTGCCACTTCTGGTTCAAAATATTTTTATGTAGTTAGTTCAATTAATCTTTTATATTATTAGAAATATATCTGTTTAATTCACTTTTCAATTAATTTACATGTTCTTTTCAGTCTCTTGCTTCTTATCCTACTATTTCACGTATATGTTCAAATCATCAAACAAACAATTTCAATACTATGTCACTCTAGGTGTTTGGTAGTTTATGTGTTACAAGAAAATATTCATATTGCAGTTGGTTTCTTATTATTGAGTTTTTCAGATTTTGCGACCATCTTAATTATTATTAATAGGTATAATCTCATCTTGACAGTGAGATTAAGAAATTCGTATTAATTTTTAATTTGTGTTTTATTACAAATTATTTTAGAGACTAACTGGAATTAGTGAATATAATTGGAAGTATTTACTGTAAAATATCTCTTTATTCACAGGCTCTGTTAAATTGGGTATTGGTGCAAATTATTGGAAGTGTTTATAGTCAATTGATCCTTATTTTCTCTTATGAAAGTTTCATTAAAAATTCAACATAAAAATCGTCATTATTATTTTTGAATGCATATGCTTTAAGCTTCTGTGTGAAAAAATGGAGTTACTGAAAGTAAGTGAAGCTTGCCAGTTTATTCAATAGCTGAAAGTGGTTTAGTTTCTAGGAAGAAAAATCATTTATGTGTCAGACTTTAATGTATATATGTCAATGAAAAAGTTAAGTTAAAGTGCTTAAAGTAAGTACATGATTTCTCAAATCTAATTTAATAATTTAACAACTTTTTAGAATAAATTAAATTGGTATCAGTTATCTCTGTAACAAATAGATTATATATATTATTTGGGATTTTATTTTGTTCGCATATTTTTGGATAGAGTTATTTGAAATTTTCACCATATTTTCTCTCATTATAATCTTAATTAATTCTTGGATTAATCTGTATTCATCTTATGGTTTTGTTTATTTACCTTCCTTGTTTTTATGTTCATTGATCTCTCGATCAAATACTTCTCTCTCATTTTACTATGGTCATATGTCTATTGTATATCTTTATTCTGAATATCACCACAAGTATAATCTACAGGTTTTTATGATAAAATAATATCTCAAAAATTCAAGGAAACATCATTCCATGATATTGTTTTTGTTTCATCACTTGAAAATTAGGTAATAGGACTATATTTTAATTTCATTATTTTATTCATTATATAACAATGTTATATTTGAACCCAGAAAAAAAAATTCAATTCTTGGCTATGTTATTTTACTTGTTTATATTTTTATTAATTATGTATATATATAAACTTTTTTTATACAAGGATTATTTTTAATGTATTTTTTCAGATGTTTGATTTGCTGCCGTCTCTTCTGGACATGGTCATTCAATGCTATGGTGATACTAGTAAGTAAGTGTCATCAGTTTTTAATTTATATATATAAAAATTTCCATACTTGATTTTGCATTATTATTTCTTTAATCATTGGATAAATTTATTACTATAGAATGTATATAGCTAACAGGAAAAAATCCATACAAATTAAAAAATAATAAGGCAAATTTGGTAACTTTGTCTGCAGACTTACAAGGAAAATATATATTGAAAACTATTAATTTATTATCTTGATAGCCGTAGAGATTTTGTCTATTAAATCAATAATGAACAATTCATTTTTTAATTTGGCTAGGGTTGTTTTCCCCAGTATTCTCTATTCCCATTGATAAGTTAATTCTCATTCTTTATTACCTAATGTGGAAATACTTAAAGTTGTTCTATCAAAGGTGTTTAAATATTGAAAGGTTATTTTATCTAAGAAGTTATAAAATTGTGTAGTAGCAAGAGCGACATAAAATTTTCTCATTGATAAAACACTGGTGCATTCAAAAAGCGTGATATAAAGTGACTGAACAGACACAAATGCAGATTCAAAAATTGAAGAGATGTTTTGGAGCTACTCCCTGTTTTTGTGTTTATTCTCTTGTACTTTTATGTGACTTCAACATGCAGTATTCTTTTCCTAATTTCTTTAGAAGTGACTTAAAAATCCAAGTTTTTATTACTTTTGATTTTATTATTTTATACTTGGTTTATTACATGTGGATTTTTGCTTTGCTTCTTCATGAACGAGCATAACTGACAAATGATAACTTATGGCATTTCTTAACAAAACCAGTTCAATGATGTGTTATTTTAGAAGGCAAACATTCTAAACTGAAGCCTTCAGGCTGAAACATTTTTATATTCCTTCGGGCTTTTACGCGGTGATCTCGTCCAGCTCCATTCCACTCTGTGCATGTTCACCTGGTTATCTTACCAACAACTGTGCATAACCAATACTTGCTCCCTTGATTATTTTAGTTATTTAGGAGCAAGCTGTTACATAGTTTTACTGCATTCCATTTTTCTGTATCAGTGTATAATAAAATTTACACAAATTCATGATTTTATCACATGTTGATGTTCCAATTCAAGCTCAACTGGTCAAAATTCTTGCTGAAACATTACATTTGGGTTTAACATTTTTCTTTTCCCAACTCCACATTAACAGGGCGATAGGCTGGTGATCAGCTGGGAGCCTTCTCAAGGTGTAGGCAAATCTTGAACCTCCAGGCTTTGATTTTTTTTTTCCTGATGAGCCAGATCACCTTTTCCAACATGGTTCACTGTCTCACCTCACGGGTTGCTGCTTGCCTTTTTGAAGTTAACTGTTTGCACTCAGATGCTGGGTTCTTTTGATATTTTACTATTATAGCATTATTGTTTTGGATGATTCTATAGCTGGGGAAGTTGCACTATTTAAATTCATAACTTTAGTTGATTAGTGAAAAATACTATTTATTTTAATAACAATTAAGATTCATTCAATGATGCTTAAGCTTTAATTAAAAATTAAAAATTGGTAAGAAATCTGAATTCCCTATAGTTTATTCTTCCATATCATCCAACAGTTAAATTATTTTCAAAAAAAATGCTTTGGGGCCTCAATGCTTAGGTGGCTGTGCTTCATTTACCTAGTTAGTTGAAATCTGGCATTTGGAGATCGTTTACAATAGTGGTTCAGATCCACTTTAAGCTATGGGTTAATTAGTAAAGTCCATAGGCATTGTGAGAGTTGTTCTTGCTCATCCGTAGCCTATCTTCAAAGCTCTGCTGGCCCCTAGATTGATATACAAATAATTGTGGCCAGTTATGACCCTTACTTATGTCTTGTTAAGATTAACTATATGTGTTTATGGCTGCACATTGAACAACCAACAGTATTTTACTAAATCATGCTGCACTTTCAAATGTGAGATAGAGGTTTTTGTCCCAAATATAAGGTTTAGATAAATATAAATATTTCATATCTATTAATTATTAATAAAAATATTTAATTTTATTTACTTAAAACTTTTATTTGATCTGTATTTTTCTACTTTCGATCTATAAATACACTAAACATTTATAATTATGCTAATTCTTCTTCTACAGAAAAGTAGCTAGTTGATTTTTTTTACTATTGCTAATCCTACGCTAATTTTATTTAATTCATCGATTAAATAATTTTTTCATAATCAATGTTAAGTTTTTCTAATTTCTGTATGTGTCCTGGTTAGCTTTTACCATTTCATAATTTTTCATTGAATTTTGTTGTTTATATAATAATTATAAAGGCTGTTTCAATATATCAAATTATTAGTCAGTGAAAGAGTTTGATTCTATTTTTAATAAATAACAATTTTATTATTATAAAATTTTCTTGAACAATTTAGAGGCTGTATTGCCATTCTGCTTGCGACATCTGGGAATCTTTGCAAAAGGAGACCCCTGGTGGTTCCCAGTTGACAAGTATGATGCACAATATCTCAATCTTTGCATAGAAAACTCTTGTGCTGGTATTGAAGCTCTTTTTGCCCAATTAAACAAATTATATTTAAGATACATATTTTTATTTATTTTCCTTTCTTTTCACCTGTTACTTACTTGGTTTTATGTGGTTTTAAGAAAACATTGTTTGCATTATTAAATAATCTCTTCTGTGGATACAGCCTTTTTAAGTGTAGTGTCATTTTTTAATATTTTTAAAAATTATTTTGTAAATATCTTGTTTCATAAATGCAAAAGTAAGTGTCATTTGAACAAGTAATTTTCCTCTCTTATAATCCATGAGTTTATAACTCTACAAGTCTAATTTTCAGCCTGAGAAAATAAAAGTTCTCTCTCTATTAAACAATAATACATAAATTCTTTTGTATATCTTGCATATCCATCAAGGTTCAAGTTTTTATACATTTATTGTAAAATAACAAATCTTTTCAGTTTTAAAAGAGTATTTTATATTTAAAAAATATTATAACTGTAAGACAATAAAGTAGAATATGCATTTAAAAACCTTAAGTTTGAAAAACAATAAGAGATAATTTCAAAACTTCTACATTTGCTAGAAATAAAAAAACTTTTATCATTATAACAGTTTAATTATTAATTTAGCCTTCTGCAAAATGCTCTTTGATATACACATCAGTGATTTCACTCCATGCCTTTATCATCCACTGGCGCACTGTCTTAGGATATATGTCCACATTTGCTAGTTCAACTTCCTTCCATTGCTCCTTAAGTCTTATGTTTAGAAATTTCATATTTTCACACAGACACAGTGATAATTTTCCAAAAATACTTTAGGTGTTGGTTTATATAATTGTCATATAGCTTTAAAAATCTCACAGTCTATCACCACATGAAGTTCTCATCCCACCCTCAATGTTAAAGGTTTCAGGTCTATTCTATGAATTATAAGCGGGAGTTATTAATAAAAATGTAAGATTTCTTTGCTTTTCTCAGCACCTGATTAATACCATTCAAAAATGTTAATTATTTACATTTCACTTTTAAATTTTAACATTTTATACAATTATTTAATAAGGAATAAATAACAAATATTTTGAAATAAATATCTATTTAAATATATGAAAAATAATTGCTTATTACATAACTTCAAAATATTTATGTCAAATAGTTCAAAATAACTATGCTTTTAATAAATTTTTTTTTTGTTTTAATATACTAAATACTATTTACTTACTAAATAACAAATTTGAATAATGATTAATTGTGCATTAATCTCACTTTCTAAAAAAATATGAATAATAAAAATCTTTCTTATGTTTTTTTAATTCATATTTTTATTATTTTTTTTATTTTTAATACATCTATTTATAAAATATTTATCTATTTCTAATGTTCTAGCCTAATGTATGTTGTCATAACATTTAAACATGTTAATTTGTTTTTAAAATGTTTTACAAAGTCATTATGTTTTGTATATAAAATTAATGTTGATCTTTTGGAAATAATTAATATTTTTATCCTTAATATTATAAAAAATTAAACGTATAATTTCTCTAGGAACTATACAGGCCACAACGTACGACTGATTTACGTGGATCCAGTATTAAAATATGTCTAGGGGAGCATGCTCGCCTCCCTATGAAGTAGATGATGATAGTCATTCTAAGTATGTAGATGAATTTTATTTTACTACATTAACCAAAAAATATATATCAATTAACTTTTATACTTTATTGTTATATAAATCATGATTTTTGAAAGAAAAAAAAAAAAAAAAATGGGAGATATTTTTTACAGCTATTTATTTTTATTAAACTCCTTATATGCATGTGTGGAACTTGCTGTTACTCAGCAAAAGCAATACAAGAAAAAGGCGTTTTGACTTAAAAAATTTCTCTGAAGGAACTGAAACCATATCTAAATCAGCCTACGAAAAATGTTTGGAAGATTGGATCACTCGCTGTCATAGTTGTATTTTCTGTGAGGCTACATTGAAGGAGAAAATAAATTTTGATAAAAATTGATTTTTTCGTGTTTCATTGAAAATCAATTCCTGATTCTTTCTCACAGAACATGTGTATTATGTATCTATAAAAAAAAATCTTAACTGTAAAACTTATAAGACTATGGTATACAGATTTAAAACTTTCTGGTTTAAATCTTATGTTACCATAGTCTTATAAGTTACAGTTAAGATTTTTTTTATAGATACATAATACACATGTTCTGTGAGAAAAGAATCAGGAATTGTTCAATGAAACACAAAAAAAATTTATTTATCAAAATTTATTTTTCTCCTTCAATGTAGCCTCATTAAGGGTAATACAACTATGACAGGTGATCAATCTTCCAAGCATTTTCGTGAGGCTGATTTAGATATGGTTTTCAGTTCCTTCAGAGAAATTTTTTAAGTCAAAAACGCCTTTCTTGTTTGTATTTGCTGAGTAACAGCAAGTTCACACATGCATATAAGGGAGTTAATAAAAAATAAATAGCTGTAAAAAATATCTCCATTTTTTTCTTTTTCTAAAATCATAATTTATATAACAATAAGTATGCTAAGAAGTTAATTGATATATATTTTTTGGTTAATGTAGTAAAAATAAAAATTCATCTACATACTTAGAATGACTATCATCATCTACTCATAGGGAGGGAGCATGCTCCCCCTAGACATATTTTAATACTGGATCCACGTAAATCAGTCGTACGTTGTGGGCCTGTATAGTTCCTAGAGAATTATACTTTTCATTTTTTTCATAATATTAAAGGATAAAAAATATTAATTATTTCCAAAAGATCAAGCATTCATTTATATACAAACATAATGACTTTTGTAAAACATTTTAAAAACAAATTAACATGTTTAATGTTATGACAACATACATTAGGCTAGAACATTAGAAATAGATAAATATTTTATAAATTGAAGATGTATTAAAAAATAAAAAAATAATAAAATATGAATTAAAAAAACATAAGAAAGATTTTTTTTTAGATATTCATATTTTTAGAAGAAGTGAATTAATGCACAATTAATCATTATTCAAATTTGTTGAATAGTAAGTAAATAGTATTTTAGTATATTAAAAACAAAAAAAAAAAATTTATTAAGCATAGTTATTTTGAGAACTATTTTTGATGAAATATTTTTAGTTATGTAATAAAATTATTTTCATATTTAAATAGATATTTATTTCAAAAATTATTTTAGTTATTTATTCCTTATTAAATAATTGGTATAAATGCTTAAAATTTAAAAGTGAATGTGAATAATTTAACATTTTTAACACATATTAATTCAGCAAAGTTTATAAAAGCAAGAAATCTTTACATTTTTTATTATTGTAACTTCCTGCCTATAATTCATGGAATATCCTGAAAACCCTTAACATTTTAGTATGTAGATTATAAACTGCTGCAGACACTCTGTGGAGACTTTTTAAAGTTTCATATAGACAATTATATAAAACCAACACCTAAAAGCACTTTTTGTGGAAAAAAAAATTCACTAACTGTCTGTGTGAAAAAAATATGAAATTTCTAAACATTAAGACTTATGAGCAATGGAAGGAAGCTGAACTTAGCAAAATGTGACACATATCTACATTAGTGTGCGCTAGTGGATGATAAAGGCATGGGTGAAATCACTGATAAAAAAAAGAGCATTTTGCAGAAGGCTAATTAATAATTAACCATTATAATGATAAAAGTTTTTTTTATTTCTCTAGCAAATGTGAAGTTTTTGAAAATTATCTCTATTGTTTTCAACATAGTTTTTAAATGCATATTCTACTTTTTATTATCTTACAGTTATAATATTTTTAAATATAAAATGCTCTTTTTAAAAACTTAAAACATTTTGTTAGTTTTTATACAATGGGTATAAAAATCTAACTTGATTGATATATGATATGCCAAAGAATTTATGTACATTGCTTGTATATTATATGAGAACTTTTATTTTCTCAGGCTGAAAATTAGACTTGTAGGTTATAAACCTCATGGATTATAGCAGGAAAGTACTTTAGTTCAAATATTTATCATTTTTATATTTGAGTAGAAAGTCAGTATAATACAAAATAATTTTTAAAAAATATTAAAAATGACACTACACGTAAAAAAAAGGCTGTAATTCACAGAAGAGATTATTTAATAATGCAACAATTGTTTTCTTTAAATCATTACAAAACTAAGTAAGTACAGGTGAAAAGAAAGGAAATAAATAAAAATATGTATCTAAATGATAATTTGCTTTTACCTGGCAAGAGCTTCACAATTGCTAATAAGAGTTTTCATGCAGATTGAGATATTGTGTATCATACTGAGCTCAGTTCGGGAACCACCAGGGGTCTCCTTTTTCGTAGTAAGATTCTGTAGATGTCGCAAAAGTAGAACGGTAATACAGCCTCTAAAATTGTCTAAGAAAATTTTATAATAATAAAATTTGTTATTTATTAAAAAAAATTGTAATCAAACTTTTTTCAATGTACTGACTAATAATTTCCTGATATATTGAAACAGCCTTTTATAATTATATTTATATAAACAACAAAATTCAATGAAAAAATTATGAAATGAAGTTAACCATATTACAGAATGAAAAAACTTAACATTGATTATGAAAAATTTATTTAATCAGATGAAATTAAATAAAAAATTATGCTAGATTAGCAATTAGTAAAAAATTAATCATTATTTTCTGTAGAATTAAAAGAATTAGCATAATTATAAATGTTTAGTGTATTTGAGATCGAAAGTAGAAAAAATTACAGATCAAATAAAAGTTTTAAGTAAATAAAATTAAATATTTTTATTAATAATTACCATATGAAATATTTATATTTATCTAAACTTACATTTGGACAAAAATCCTCTATCTCATATCTATGCAACATATTTTAAAAATACTGTTATTGTTCTAATGCAGCTGGCAATACAGAGACAGTTAATCTTAATGCCATAGTAAGGGCTGCACTGCTGTTACTCATTTAGCACCACCCAGGGGCCACGTGTAGCACTACCCCCTGAAGATGCTCTATGATTCTATTTGACTGGAACCTATAGTTTAAGTGGATTCGAACCACTACAAACATCCATGCTCTACGATTCTATTTGACTGGAACCTATAGTTTAAAGGCCCACATTTTTTTTAAATACTAATCATGGATATATAATAATACAACTTATAGGAATTCAGATTTCAATAATTTTAATTTTTAAATTAAAGTTTGCGATCATTAATGAATTTAATTGGTTATTTAAAATAAATAGTATTTTTCACTAATCAATCAAAAGTTATAATTTAAAATGAAAAAAAATTTCCTTTATATTACATATAAATTCAATACTGAAAATACATTTCATATATTTATAAAAAGATTCAAAAGAAATCTTACAAGCATCTGATGGCCACGATGAGAATCAGCAGCATAAGCGACAACTGTGATACAAAGTGAGATAGCATCCAGTATGGAAAGTGTATCTGGATCATTCTGGTAGCAAAAATCTAAAGCTCTCAGAGGTTTTTCTACATCTACCAATTCGAGAATGTCTAATGGATCGACCCACGTACTGTTCCAGCGATTGTAAGAGTTGAAAGAAAAGCCTTTGGTTGAACCTAAAATTATGGAATTAAAATAGTTAAATAATTTTGACTAATGATTAATTTAACATTTCAATATGCGATAAAAACTATTAATTTAGTAAATTTATTAACAATTTATGTATAAATGTAATTTTATGTACCATGTAATTTAGCTGTTCAAAATAATCTTAAAAATGTTCAAAGATGTAAGACAATATGTACAGCCATGGTACAGTAAGATGAACTAGAACATAACACACAGGAGGAGTCAAGAGTGCTAGATTAGAGATCGATCAGCAGAAAGCTCGAAAGAACAGTGAGAAAGTCAGGCCAGGCTGCCGGAATGCTTTGTTTACATCATTAAGTTTTCAATGTAAATATATCATAATATTTAATTTGTTTTGTTAATAGTCACATGTAAATATTTATTTAATAAATATGTTTGTTCCATGGAAGAAGTTTGTGTTAAAATTCCATACTAAATACCTAAGGAGGAAAATATTAAAAATTAAAAGTATTTAAAAGTCTGGATTTTAATACTTTCTAAATAGACTTGAGAAAAAGAATAATGTATAAAGAATAATATAAAGTATATAGAATAAATACAAAATAGGAGGCAGCCTAAAATATCTTTCTTAAATTTTTAATTGTACATTTGCTAGTTTTAAACAATTAAATATTGCTACTTTTTTTTAATGCACTTGCTACTTTATCAAAAAATGAGAAAAAAAAAATTTAGTAATGTTTCTAATAATGCTATTAAATTTTAATTTCTAGATGTACAACTTTTCAACAGTCAACACTTTTGATAGAATAAATTTTAAGTATTTCCAAATATTAGGCAATAAAGAACAGAATTAAACTTGACAATAATATGAAATAGGGAAAAAAACAACCCCAGCTTAAATTTAAAAAAAAAAAAAATGAATGTTCTATTATTGATTTTAATAATAGATTAAAATCTTTATTGTTATCACATACTTAAATTTATTTGTGTTTTCAATAATATATTTTCTTCCTTGCAGCTCATGGTATAAAGAGTTAATTTAAATTTGTTTTATTAGTTTTTTAATTTTGCAGTGTGATTTTTTCCTACAATTATACATCTATAACAAATTTATCCAATGATTAAACAGTCAAACAGCAAAATCAAGTATAAAATTTTACATATATAAAATTAAAAAACTTGATGATACTTTACTTTACTAGCATCACCATAGCTACTTTGAACATCCATGTCCAGAATAGGAGCTGCAGCACCAAACATCTAAAAATACATTAAAAATAATCTTAGTATGAAAAAAAAAGCTTTTATATATTAAATTAATAAAGGGTAACAAGTAAAATAACGTAGCTGTTAATTAATTTTTTTTCTGAACAAATATGAATATTGTTATAATGAATAAAATTAAATGAAATTAAAATATAGTCTCATGTAATTTGTAAAATAATATTTTTATAAGATAAAAATATCCAAATAGTTAAACAAATTTTAATTTTTGTAAATAATAAATCATGATAGTACATATAAAACTACAGACATTTTTAATTGTTTCCTTTCAGTATTGCTTCTTTTAATTCAAGATATCAACAAAAATATTTTTGAAACAGCTATTTAAAGAAATTTTTTTACATAGGTAACTTAATCATTTGATTCATGTCTCTCCTAATAGATATTTTTAATATTTGGAAACAAAATAAATTAAAAAATTTTCAAAACTAAAACCAGAACATATCACACATGAATGAACTAGCATTTTGAAAATTTGTGACGAGCAAAGAATAACTGTAATATTAGCATGCTAGTTTTGATTTAACTATCAATTGTTTGTTTGCATGAATTTTTACACAATCTATTCCCATGATGTCTTACCTATAATTTGCAGCAGCATATAATCCTCACTTGAAATTTTCAAGGGATGAACAAAACAATATCCATTAAATTTAAGTCTTTTAATTTTTAGGATATTTTTTTATCATAAAAACCCCGTAGATTACGATAATTGGAACAAAGATATACACATAAATGAATTATAGTAAAAAAATGAGAGAGAAGTATTTATTTTATATATTCAATGAACATAAAACAAGTAAGGTAAATTAAACAAAAACTAAGGTATTAACAAAGATTAATCCAAAATTAATTTCAATACTTATAATATGAGAAAAATATGGTGGAAATTTCAAAATAACCTATTCAAAATAGTGTAATTAAAATAAAATCCCAACAGTTTATAATCTTTTCATTTGTTACAGAGATGAGAATCTTGATACTAATTTAATTCAATTTTAAAAGTTGATAAATTATTAAATTAGATTTGAGAAATCATTTTTAATTATTTGTTACTTTAATCTGGACTTTTTCTATTGACATATATACATTAAAGTCTGACACATAATGCATTTTTCTTTTGTAAAACTAACTACCTTTCATTATTGACAAACTCCATAAGTTTCTCATTTATTTTCAAAATAAACTCTACTTTTTCACACAGAAGTTTAGCATATTATCTTTGGAAAAAAATAATAATTGACGATTTTTAAGGTTAATTTTTACCGAAACTTTCAAGAAAATAAGGATCACCGATTATAAACAATTTCCAATAATTTGCACCAATAAATTTTAATGTACAACCTGTAGGAAATAAAGTATATTTTACAGTAAATACTTCAATTATATTCACCTAGCTGGTTCCCTAAATAATTTTTAATAAATAATAAATTAAAAATTAATAATGAATTTCTCTTAATTCACTAATGATAGATTATACCTATTAATAAATAATTAAGATGTCAAAAAATTTAAAATCCATGAATAAGAAACTAACCTGCAATATGAATGGTTTTCTGTGTAACATATAAAACTGCTTGCAAACAAATTCTAGAGTACGACACAATAAATTGTTTGTTTGATGATTTGAATATATACGCAAAATAGTAGGCATAATAAGCAAGTATCTGAAAATAACAGTAATTAATTAAAAGTGCAATTAAAGATATATTTGTCATTTATAAAAGATGAATTTAACTTACCCGTTAGATGCAAAAATATTTTGAACTGTAATGCAGCATTCAGAAATGTAGCCATGCACAGACGTAAAATCATAGCATCTTCTGGATGTAAAACTAAAGCTCCATTGACAACATTCAAGAAAAGATGTATATCAGAAGAATGTACAAAAAAATCCTGCCATAGCTTCAAACAGACGAGAAACAAGCTGAAATTTTTAAAGAAAATTACAAAATATTTTCTACATTTATAAATAAAATAAAGGTAAGACTTGTTATAGTAATGTTTAAGTAATTCACTTGAATCTCTAAAGATCATTATGTATGAAAGAGTAACTTTCAAATAAAACATTGTTAAATATTCTGCAATACACATTAATATATTTGAAAATTCTCAGAGTATTTTATAATTAACATATTCTCATAAATAGTATGAGGTTTTTTCATATGCTTTATGCCAGTTTGAGTTTTTTAATGAATGTCTAACATAGTCAATTAAGGAAACAAAAATTTAAATAGAAAAGTTGACATAACAACAACAAAGAGAGAAATGAAAATATTTTGAATAACTAAAGTTGACCATAAATTTGTTTAGTTAACAGAAAAAAAAAAAATAATAATAGCTTACTTTAACCCAAACCATTTTATGCAGAGTGTCCATTGCCAGCATTTCCTGTACAAAAAACAGAAAGAAGCTTTTTAAGAAAAATTAAAATACAAAATAAAAGTTTTAAATAGATAAATTCTAAAGATTTCCCCATGGGTCATTTTATTAATTAATTCTAAGATAATTAATCTAACATTATTTCACTCACTTTCCCAAGCATTCCAGCATAAAGGTTAAAATCAGACTCCAAAGCTTTGCGAGGAAAAGAAGGGAGTTTCATAAGTTCTTCATGTAAAAAAAAAACTCTCTGAGATATTTGAGTATTTGAATTTGAAATTGCCAAACTCATTAATACCTGTATTTGTTAAGAAATAAAAATAAATTATGTTAAATTAAAATATTTTTTTATGTAAAAATACATAACATATTTAATACAAAATACACGAGTTACACACAACAAAAGTTTCAAATATCAACATATAAATACTTCGAATGCAATAGTAATTTGAGTTTCACTTAATAATTAAAATATTTACAGTCCACATAACCTATATTTTTCATTTAAGAAATATAGATTCCAGTTATCAATTAAGAATCAAGGACAAGAAAATGCAATTAAATTTTGATTGAATTAATTATATTTAATATACTGAGATAATTAACACAAAAATTCATTTTGTTTTTGTGTAATTCCACTCTCTAAAAATCTACAACTGAAATATTTTGTGCTATATAAAAAAATAACACCACTTTGTAAAAGCTAAAATAGTCAACATTAATATTTTATAAATATTGGTGTTATGAAGATGCATTGACATAATGCAAATTGTTCATCCATTAAATGATATTTTTCTTCCCATATTCTTGTCTTTCTTCAAACAATGTTATCAAAACATCTGGCCATAATTTTTGAATAATCTGGATTGTTTATGTAACTATTCATCCTAGCCATATTCACAATGTCTTTCTTTTTACATTGATAATGATCTACAGCTTTATAACTGAATGTGAGGTTGCAACTCCTTTACTTTTTGAGACAGGAATTCATTATTATATGTAAATTGGAAAAAATATTTATTATTATACCATTTACAAAAATGCAAAATCAATCCATATTGATTACTTTTCCAATATATGAATTTTTTTAAAGCATTTTGTAAAGGTGCACTTAATTTTCAAAATATATTTTGATCGAATACACTACAATAAATTAAAAGTAAAGAAATGCAATCCGAAAAATTGTCTAAAAAGAACGATTCATCAATATAAAAAATAATCATGAAAGACCAAATAGATTTTTTCCCTCGTAATCAGAGAAGCTTCATTCATACCATTCAGTAAAAGAAATTTGAAAAGTCTATTACAGAAAATAGAAAAAAAAAAATTAATGTTGCTTTTTTTTTTTTTTTTGGCTATATCAGTCTCAAATGGGTTATTGTTTAATAACTAGAACAGTTATTAGTAAATAAATTATAAAATGCATTCCCAAAAAATGTTGACACTTTTTTTTTTTTTTTGTGAAAATGATATTTAAGATTTAAAATATTTTTAAACTATAATCTATAACAAATAATTTTATAATTCAAAAAAATTTAGTAAAATAACAAATTTGATGAAATATGCTAAATTTAAGTGCTTACATTTTTATAATTACTTTGTTCTTTTTTACTTTTCAATGACAACTATTCATAAATTTTATTATACCATAAATTTATATTTCAATTTGGCTTTTTTTTATTCTTATGCATAAATTATATGTGTATAGTTTAAATTATAGTTAAATAACATACCTCATTACAATAACGTTAAACTTTCTGAGAAATAATAATTTTTACAAAATTTTAAACTTAGATATTAAATAAATTAACATTTTTAAAAGTAAAATATCAACTAAATACAATAATTTAACTCACTTTTCCTAGTTCAAGAAAGCGTAACTTAAAGGACTGGCACTGCATTGTTTCAAATGCTATATCTGGATTCATGTGAATCAATGATAACTGAGGATATTGAGATCGTTTAAAAAGTAGAAATCTCGAACGTAACTTTCTGGACAGTGCATCATATCTATAATAAAAAGCAAAATATCTTTTGAGGATACAGATGATTTGCTAAAGTGCATAATTGAATTATCACATAGCATAAAATCAGAGAGAAATCAATATATTGATATCTAGTTTTGAAGATTTCATGATTAATTTGAATAAAAATCAAACTAAGTGCATTAAATTTTCATTTTCTAGTTAAAAATGATAAATATAAATTTCACAGAAAAGAAAAAAAATAAATACAAAACACAATTAAACAAAAGATTTGCCATTTTCAAAAATAATTTCAAGAAAATTGAACAAGTAGGAGAATTTAAAGAAAATTTATATCAATATTTGTGAAGCATATTTCATATTAAAATACATAAAATTTGCATTATATATATTTAATTATTTCGAAGTGCTTTATAGTTTAAAGAATTAAAACGAAAAAATTCTTACTTGTTTTAGTATCAACTAAGAAATAAGCATTATGTTGGGCTTCATCAATTCCAAAGAAATCCAAGCTATCTTGTAAAATGAGAGAAAACTGAGTATCCTACAAGCAAATTAAATTATTATTTTATTAACAGATTTTACATAACTTTGTAACACAAAATGCTTTGCTTTTGAAAAGAAACGATAAAAAATATAAAGATTAAGAATTGTAAATTATATAATTTAAAATAATAGATTTTAGCAGGAACGAAATTTAAAAATTTATTTTATTTTTAGAATGATTTTCTTTACTTAATGGCATATATATATATATATATATAATTAAATGTAAGTTTTTAATAAACAGAATAAATCAAATAAAATTTTAATATTTTATAAATGAAAAGAGCTTATGAAAAGTTATCTTTATTCAATACACCCAGTTTTTGTTGAAAGTTAACAATTTTTAAGATGCATTTCAAATATTTGTTACTGATATTTAAAAATGTAACATCAATTGTAAGCTATCCAAACTCCAACATCAAGGATATATGATATCAAAGATAAATTTATTAAACAAAAAATACAAAGGCAACATTATTGAAAATATACCATATTTCAAAGTATGAAGAAATCTGTATTTTGCATAGCTGCCATGGCTGGAAATAATTGCTGCTACAAGTCTCAGCACTAAATGTAAGAAGCTTCAGATGTATTCCTGGGGTTTGTCAATTTATGCTGCTTCCATAAGTTGGTGTACGCTGCACGAGTAATTTTTCAATGATAAATCAGATGTGTTAGATAAGCTACATCATTGTAGAGATAGTATTGTATTATTTTGTTGAAATATGCTGTAGGCAAGCCTTGAAAGTAAGATAAAACAGACTCAAAAAATTTCAAAGATATAATTCTGATTGTTTAGTATACATGCAATGCATATTAGGCAATCCCAAACCATTATGCCAGATGAGCGATCAACTTGGAGGTGCATAGTGCAAGAGTTACGCAACCTCTCGCCACAAACAGAATCATGGAAAAATAATGTTATAGGCAGAATTGCAACTAGTCTGAAAAGACAAAATGTACGATTTATTTGTCCATGTAATGTGTTCATCACAACATTGCAGATTTTAATGCCAGTGGTCTAGAGTCAAAAGTAATTGCAATAATGGGTACCTTGCTGAAATTCACTTTTCTTGCAAAGAACATCAAATGGTATGTCCTGACATAAAATGTAGTGCAATATATGGCACTATATTTTCAGATGTTGCAGTATGATTCCTCAGTACCACGCACACAATATGCTCGTCCTTCTCAATCCATCAATAGCACACCCAAATCACTGTGACTTTTTTTACCAATTTTTCAGGATAAATCTCAATCTCAATATTTCAGAATTCTTTTGTCAAACTCAGAAACATGTTGAATTGACGCTTGCACTTTTCTATGAAGCATACTGAAAGCATGAAAAAAAAAATATAGTAATTAAAAACAGCTTTTTGGTTTCCCTCTACATATGGGTAGTGTAACAGGTGCTCATAATGTATATCTGTATTGAAAATATCAATCATTTGCATATCATATTAAGGTATTCAAATTTCATGTCCTTTGAATGCTTTCTTTACATTGTTGCATTTTAGAAGGACAGCAATATTTTAAAAACAAAGCATGCTCTTTACAATTTTATAATCGTAAACATTCTTCATGCACAATAATGTTCCTATGTGAATATAGAGACAAAAATTAATAAAAAATTATTAATTTTTATACCGCAATTAATATTATATTATGAGATTTTTAAGTGGTTTCAATATTTTGTGGAAATTTTGCTATTTATATATCGTATATTTTAATCGAAATGAAGGTTACTTATAAATATTAAAAAAATATTTAGTAAAAATCTATCAAGAATAAAATTTTAAAGCAAATTTCAACTGATAAGATAATATAAATAACCATTCATTAATACTATATGATATATATATATATACTACAGTAATGATATCATTAGAAAAATAACCACAATTACTTCATGAATTGGATACTGTGATGGAATGCCACTTGCATCAGGCCCATGAATAATAATTTTCTTTGCACTGGGGACATTTGCCGTAACAAGCAAAGTTGCCTAAATTAAAAAAATAAATTAATTAAAGTTTTATATAACATAATTTCTCTCAAGAACAAATAAAAGTTTAATCACAAAGTAATAAAACTTACATCACACTGTTCTTTTCTCAAAAACTTGTTTTAGATCTTTAAGGTATAATCCATTTACACTTGGTGCAACCTGGGCGATAAAAAAGTATGATACAATAAAATAAACAATAACTCCCAACTAATTATACATAAAAATAATAAATATTAAAGCAACTTACTTGCCATAAGACTGATAAGGCATTACCAATATGATCTTGGCCTCCTTCAACAGGTGCACGGACATAAAACATAACATATCCAATCTGCAAATTGCTTATATTTTAATAAAAATTTCAAAATAAAATGCTATGAAATAGAAAAAAAAAAAAAATATTTACCAGATAATTAAAGAGCGCACAAGCTGACTGAGGCGGTAACTGAGGTATGTAACGTAGCAATTTTCGTAGAATTTGGAACATTTCATTTTGCCTTTCGCGAGTCAACTTTTCTAAAATATGTCTCAAAAATAATGCAGTGTCTTCAGTAAGACATAAATAAGTCACTTTTAAAGCAGCCTCATAAACTGTAACAAAAAAGAAAGTATTAAGATTAAATATTAACATTTATAAAATATGACAAACTTAAAATATCGTGATCATATATAAGATAAATGCAATTTACTGGGACTGTATACACATTCATAAATTATCTTTGCAAATCAAATTTAATTTTGCATTTTATATTCAACTTTTAGGATTTCAAATTTCCCCCTCTGAAAAAGAAGATTTTTTTTTCATATATGGATACAGGTACATGCATGTTAATATAGATGTATGCATAAATAGATATGGGCATGGGTATGGTCCGATGCATCAATATAACAGAGAGTACACATAAATTCATCTATCTATTTCAGAAGGCACCTATGTATATATATACATATGCGTATACCTGTGTTTATATACAAAATATGTTGTATATATGAATTGCATTAGTATGAATATATACAGGTGCATGCATGTATGTATGTAACGATGCATCCATATGCATGTACATAACGTATGTGTCCGTGGTTATGTATATACGTATATATATGCATTAATATGTAAAAGAATAAGCAGTGTATATGTGTAATATATTATGCATGTATGTGCATATATCTGTCCATACATGTATGTATATGAAACCAGGTATGCAAACATATATTACATACATGATTGTAATACATAGACTCCATTACATACAAATACATAAATACACAATCTGCAAACAGCAATATATACATGCATGCATGCATACACATTTACTTGCGTCCCTATACATAAATATCAATACACACACATGCACGAGGGAATAGATACAGATTTAAGTATGCATATATATATATAGATATCTACACATACATGACTGCTCATGTAGACCTGCATTTTCGATATATATATATGCATTTACATTTTAATAAACAAATATTTTTAAAAATCAACAGGACTTTTACAACAGCTTTAAGATAACTTATTTTTAAATTAACACCAATGATTCTTCTTTTAAGTCTGCACCCTCAACAAATGACTGTTAGTCGCCACTTAATGCACTTATGCGGCTTGAATAGCACCTTAGTGTCACCATATGGTTATGCAGATTTGCACTTGGAGTAGGTATCAATAACTTTTCATACTTTCACTACCTTTTTTAATGCTGCAGGTATTAAAAAATTTCATATATATATATATATATCTATATATATTTGAAAATTATTTAGCGAGTATAAGAAAATTGTAATTTTAATCGAACAATTTAAATATACTAGTTAAATCACAGTAGACAGTTGCTTTTAAACTCTGGATGGGATGAGTCCATTTTCGAATTGCTTCACATTGAGAAACACCAGTCCCCATACAATATCCCAATATCATGTTACTTTAATTGAATTCCACAGTATGCTTTGCCTTTACCAGTTTATGCTATTCTAAGATTATAAATTGCAGCAGAAAATGATAGTAACCCTCCTAAAACTTTTTTCCATCCATCCTCTAATAAATACACAATCAAACAAAATTCTGATGATTCAGTTTATATTGCAAGCATAAAGGAACTGGTAAGTTTAATAGCTACAAATATCTGGTATAGTAGCTATATTTGTAGCTAAACATTAGATTAAATCTAAATGCTTAGAATTATGTTAGTTGGACAGAATTCTGAAATTTACGACATGGTTGAAAAGCAATGTTAAAATTAGCAAAATTTAGCAATATATAAATTTTTAAACGAAAAACATTTTTACCAGAAACTTTTTCACTGTTAACTTGGGCATCTTCAAGTAAATCTATAATTGGAATAGCAGCAGAACAAAGGCAAGATGGAAAAAGTGCTTGAGCAGTTTGCATATGATGAGTAACTACTCTTTCTATATTTAAATCCTGGTCTCCTAAAAAATTGAAAAAAATAAAAGTTAAACATATTTATACCTTTAAAAGTCAATTTAGAATTAAAAGTATTATTAAAGACTAAAAATTAAATCGAATTTGATTTTTTTAATTGATAAAAAAATATGCTTGAATTTATTCTAAAGGTTAAAAAAATAAATAAATGTCAAAGAAATATTTTTCTCCCTAATATAAGAACGATTTGGCATTTATGATTAAATCCTAACAATTAAATATCTCTTCTTCATTGAAATGCCCTATTTTGGTGTCATCTCAGATAAATCACATGTCATAAAAGAAGGTCAGGAAATGCTTTCCAATCACATACTTTTCATATTTGTTTATCAAATGAGATAAAACACTAAAAATTCCACTAATAGATTCTACTTGATGCAAGATATTTTTCACAATCACCACTAGAGTTGGACCATGTGTAAAAATGGTGATAGAAAAATAAGAATTTGGTTTTACTTAATTAAGTAACTTAATACTAAAATCATAATAAATTAAATATTAAATTTTTAATGTTTTTTTTTTATTCTTAATGAAAATGAGATTATTTTTACGATGAGCAAACCTTCTTCATGATCTTCAATCGAATGAAACAAAGCAGGTTCATGTGCAGCTTGTAAAGTTACAGAAGCTGTAGTGATATTATAATTTTCTCTTTCAGTTCGCTTCTTTTCTTCTTCCTCTTGCAAAGCCCGGTGGACAAGTTCCATTTGTTGTTTGCGCCGAGTTTTTTGTTGCAGTCACAAAGGATCTTTGCAACTGAAATTCAAAGCAAATTTTAAGATTGTTTTTCTTCCTTTAAATGGGAGGAGCTGCTTTTGGAAATTATAAAACATTCATTGAAATTGAACTTACAGTCTGTTCTTGATTTATTGTAACTTCTTCAACTTTTGCTTTAACATGAGGCATCCATGGAGTATCTGCAACAGGTACGTGATCTGAAGCTATTTTTGGAGAGGGAAGTGTGAATTCGATATTTGGAGGAGGTACCTAAATCCAAGACAGAAACTTCAATATAATATTGCCTTTATTTTCAACAATAAAAATCAATTCAATTTATAAAAATATATTTTCTATTTGTTTTCATTCAAATTTTCATATTATATTTCAGTTAAATATATATATATATATATATTTGTTCTAATGCAGCTTGGCAAACACTTAGACAGCTTGGTCTTGGATGCCTTAAGGCAAGCGCTGCACAGACGTACTCACCCAGGGGCCCGTGTAACTTGAAGATAAGCCACGGACGAGGAGTAACAATGCCCCCGCAACGCTCTACGATCCTATTAGCACCGGGACCTACGATTTAAAGTGGATTCCGAACCACTACAACACCCATGGGCAAAGCCGGGATTTGAACCCGCTACCTGTGGTACCGAAAGCCAGAGCGCTAGCCATTCGGTTAAATATTATACTGCATTTAAAAAAATTATAAATATTCATGCATCAATTTTAAATCTCACAACATTTTTTTATTATAATATTGATAAGAAATTTAGAAAAAGTCAATAAAATATATACCGTATATAAGTCGAGAATTTTAGAACTTTTTCTAAAGCTAAATTACAGGGGTCGGCTTATATACGAATCTGCTAATCTCACAAAAAAACACATGTACTTTTCCGTTACCCAGATGCAAGTGATAAATTGTCAAATATTGCTAAATATAGCAAATTTTTATTACTTTAGTTTATATTTCCTAAGTTTACGAAAAAAAAAAAAATATATATATATATAATGAAATGAGTTGTTCGTTTTAAGAAAATAAATTGTTTATATATTGATGGTTTGTTGTGTCGCGGCCAAAACGAAAAATCTGGTTAGCCAAAATCACACCTATGCAACGGAAAAGTACAAAAATGTTTTCAAAAGAAGCGATCGTTTGTAGTTTGAAATATGCCCTATAAGAATTTCTCCTTCCGTTTATTTTCCACGCAAAAACTAAAATGGCACAGATGCAGATGCCACAAATGGTATACACGACAACAACCGAATGGAAGCAATGAGTTAGCTTCAGATAGGGTTACTAGAAATACTCCTACTTAATAACTTTTCATCCTCATAGCGCCATGTTTGAACATTAAGGGATTTTTTTTTTATTTAATTTCGGTTTATATACGGGTTTTGAACTTTGGATAAATATTTTCACTCTAGGCTTTCACATATATCGGCTTAGATTCGGAAATATACTGTGAATCATTCTCATTCAAAGAAACATAATTACTTTTAAACAAATTGTTTTTTTCCCCCAATTAATTTCGAAGTTAAAAAAAAATTTTGAATCTCAACTAAATGGAGCAATTCACTACATTTTATTAAAGTATATTATGTACATATGTACGATTTTAATATTTGATAAAAATTATTTCTATCAAAGTTTTTAATAGTAAAAAATCTTTGAAGAATTGAATTTAATCAGTAATATGAATAAATTTGATGATTGTCTAATATTTAAATTATTTCACAATGCAATTTTTTTCCAAAATTAGTAGAAATATGATTGCACAATATATTTTTAAGATTTTGACTTGTATAATTTCAGTGGTTTCTCAATTAGTACTAATCCTCAAATTTGTATAAAGGTTTTTAAAAAGACAATTTAAACGTAAACAAAACATCTAAACCTTCCTTTCTAAGTAATACATGAATTTCTAAAAATTACACCTAAAAGAATTAAAGGAAAAAAACTAGTTGGAAACTCCCCAGCACATTCTGCAATTGTATAATAATGAACAATCATTTATTTTAAGTTAGGCAAAAATCTGTAAATCAAAAGTTTTGGGCAATGGGCATACCGTTACAGAGTTCCAATGTGATCTTAACCACTAAACCTCCACATCTTAAATTAATTAAAAATTTGCTTAAATTAGAGTAATAAAAGTCTTCTTAGTTGAATTACAGATTTTTTCATTATACTATGAGTTGGTTACATATAAGTGAATAAAAATAGTTTTAAAATATTCTTGACATTCACATAAAAATGATTTAGGTATATATTAAAAAAAAAAAAAAAAAAATTCAAGCTTTTGTTTTATTAAATAAAAAAAAATTTAAACTACAAGCTTGATTAACACCTACAAAAATATTCATCTCTGATTTCTGTTTAAAAGTATTTCTTACTTTAAATGTAATATGAGCTCCATCCTCCATTCTTGGCCAGCACTGATATCTATTTCTCCAAAGAACTTGAAATCTAAAATTTAATTTTTTACGATATTTTTATTAACATTTTAAATTTAAAATAATATATATAAAAAAACATTAAATTCAGATGATTTCTTACTTTAAAATAGCATTAATTCTACGAGCTGGTTCATCATGCTTTAATTCTTGAGCTAATAAATGGGTAGCAAATTCTGGAGCTTTTACAGATGCTAATATAAACGCAACAGCTACAAATACATATATACACAAATTAATATCTATATATATAGTACATATAAATTTTTCAATATAATAAACATTTAAAGAAATTTGAACAACATAATTATAAATAGCTTAAAAAGGTTATTTAAAACTGATTCAATAGAATTTTAAGTAAATGTTTGATTTAAAAATTAAAAGCTAACAATTTTTCTGTTGACATCATTAATTATAACACTACAGATCAATTGAACTTGATTGTGCAGAATACTTTATATATGAATTTAAAAGTTTGAATCGCCTGAAAATTTTGTTCTGTTAGAATTTCTCATCACCTGAATCATTCAAAAGGTAGAAATAAAAATGATAGCGTAGATAACATTTCTTTAAAACTCACAATTGTTTAAAAAAATTTTGTTTTTAATTAAAAAAAAAAACCTGTAAAGAGCTATTAAGTACTCAAGATCTCAAAGAACTCTATTAATTTTTTAATAAGTTTTTACAGAAAAAAGGAAAAAAAAGTGTCAAATAATTAATTTTGTACTATTTGCATTATACATTAGTATAAATATTTACATTTTTTATAAAATATTTTATTTAATATGTTTTCCTTTCCATAAATATGAGTCTTATAAATAATTATACTTTTGCAATGGAAAAATTTAACCAGTAATATAAATGCAAAAAGTTGATTCTGAGTTCAAAGCAAAAAAAAAAAAAAAAAAAAAAAAAAAAAAAAAAAAAAAAAATTTACTGCATGAAATACACTAAAAGAAAAATATATAAAATAATTGAAAAACAATATTTAATAATTTTACACTTTTTTTATATCTTATTCAGAATAAGAAAACATTTATAAAACTTTTATACAAACCAGCAGATGCTGTTAGCTGATAATCCCATTCTAAAAGTAATTCCCATGTAACTGTTAGTATTTCAGTAAAAAGTTCTTCAGGCATAACAACAGCACCTTTTATGATAGCAGATATATTGCAATGAAATAGACTTTTTACCTACGAAATGAATTAGAAATGAAGCTAATCTTTCAAAACAGAATAATTTATTACTTTGATTACTTTTAATTAATTACATTTGATTTTATTCCGCAACTAACCTGGGCTTTAATATATTTTAATACTGGTAAATCCTCCTTAAATTTTTCTTTGTCTTGCTTTTTTTTCCTTGTGGTTGTGATCCTTTTCCTTCTGTGTCTTTAATATGGACACCAGATTCAATATCATGAGCTAAAAAGGTTGTGCTGCTATGAAGCGACCTGAATGCAGCCAGATGAGGGACATCACTAGGTCGTTCTAATTTGTCAATGTGAGCCATGCTGGCTTTGCGTCGAAGTGGAGAACTGGGTGCTGTTATTATCTGAAATTATAAAATTAAATAATTTCATTTTAGTAAAATAAAAAACATTTTTTAAAAATAACTATTTTAGAAATTTAATAAATGCAAAAATTATTTTAGTACAAAAGAAATAATAATAATCCATCTGCGTGTCACTAATTCAGAAAGGTAGCAATATAAATAAACAAATATATAGCGTAAAATAGATTAGTAAGTTTTAGAATAGTTATTAGGTAACATACATTTTTTCATATAAAAGTATTAATGTTTGAAAAGATTTAAATACATTGAATTAGAATATTATTTGATTAACTGCTACATTATAATTGCAGGATACAAAATAATTTTTCATATATCATCAGAAAATTCATATAAAATATGTATCATCAATGTTTGAAATGATTTTATTTGGGGAACATTGGCAAGAAATAATATTTTGAATGTTTTAAAACAGTAAATGAAAATTAATACATTTTTTTGATCCTTTTAAACAGAATTTTCTAATGTTTCTTTATTTTGATGTTAAATGTCCACCTAAATGGAAATAACCTCCTTTCATAGCATACTGGGAACAATTTATAGAACATTATGTTAAACAATAAGATCAGTGACATGAAAAGATAAAAAATGTAGGCAATTAACAATAAAAGTCATCCTGGATGGGTATTAATTCCTTTCATAACACATCAAGGACTGTGAAACATGAGATCCAAAATGTAAATAAATGAATAAATAACTAGATAATCAACATGATAAAACTTTATATAAAATTATTCAAAAATATACTATAATAAAAACAGTACCAAAGAAATATTTCACTGAAAAATATTTACACTCATGTCCATAAATTAAGGATAATTCAGAATCACACAGAAATTGAACTCTAAAATAAAAATTTCACCTGTAGAATTATCACACACATCTTGAAGGAGAATATGTAAATTACAGGAAACCACCAGATGGCGCGGATAGTACGTCACAATGACGAGAGTGTAAGAGAGGGGTATATAAGGAATGGTGGCAAAAGAAGTAAAATTGTTCACAAACGCTTTAAAAACCTTTCAGTGCAATAACCGCATAGTTATGGCACAAAGGAAGCATTTGGATGATTTTTTACGTGGTAGAATTATCAGACGACTGGAATGTGGACGTACCCAGCTGGAAGTATCTGAGGAACTTGGAATCGCCCAGAGTGTCATCTCCAGGCTTTGGCAACGATTCCAAGATGATGGTAATGTGAGTAGATGTTATAGCACTGGTCGCCCTCGAGTTACAACGCCGAATGAGGACCGGTATTTAGCAGTTATTGCCAAAAGAAACAGACGGAGCACAGCATCAGACCTGTCTCGTCAGCTCTCTTCAGCTACCGGTACGACAGTTTCAAGGCAGACCGTGTACAGACGCTTAGGGCACATTGGTCTATATGCTCGTAGGCCTGTCAGATGAGTTCCACTTACCGCAACTCACTGTCGCTTGCGATTAACCTGGAGTAGAGAGCATGCATTGTGGACACCGCAACAGTGGTCTTGTGTGATGTTTTCCGGCGAGTCCAGGTTTAGTTTGCAGTCTGATTCTCGCCGGACTTTCATATGGAGAGCGCCAGGTACCCGTTACCACCAAGAGAACACCATTGAACGACACCGTTACGGTGGTGCAGGATGGTTCGTTTGGGGAGGAATTATTCTTGGTTCCAGAACTGACCTGCATGTTCAGAGTGTAACGATGACAGGCCAAATCTATCGGGATGTCATTCTGGAACAACATGTACGTTTGTTTCGGGGTGCCATGGGTGCTGAATTTCTGTTTATGGATGACAACGCCCGTCCTCACCGTGCAAACATTGTAGACGAATGCCTTCAATTGGAGGATATCACCCGTATGGATTGGCCAGCATACTCACCGGACTTGAATCCAATAGAGCATGTGTGGGATATGCTTGGCCGACGAATTGCAGCCCGTCAACCCCCTCCCACCTGTCAACCGGAACTTCGGAGGGCATTGCTTGATGAGTGGTGTAATATTTCCCAAGATCAGATTGATAATTTGATACTTAGCATGCCCTAGGCGTTGTAAGGCCTGTATTGCATCATTCGGGAGACATACTCCATATTAACCATCGTACTAACCATGTTATACTGTTTTTTGTAAATAGGTTCTTTTTTTTTTGAAATTTGCTCCAGGGAGGAAAAATCGCAATTTTTATTAATTATGTCAAACATATAGCATCTTTTTTTGCTCTTTACCTTTTGTTTAATAAATAGACTTTACAAATAAGTCAAATTTGTTTTGCTTCTGTCTCTTTCTTTGCCTGAACTTCATTATCCTTAATTTATGGACATGAGTGTATATATAAAACAGCAATCAATCTAACTTATTGTTTAGGATATTGATTGAGAATTAACAATGGATTTATTAAAACCTTTAGATAATATATTGAATGGTTTCTTGTTGAAAATAGTTTTGTATACAGTATTTTTGACACAATGTTTTTGATAAAAGTCGTATGAGGGAAGGGGGAAAAAAAGGAACTTGAAATATATGATTTTTATATATTTCATTCTTACCAGATCAAGAAGAATCTGGAAGCTTTTGAAATTTATTACAGTCTGGATAGAAGAAAAGACATCAAAACCAAGTCTGCATATAAAGAAAAACTCTTTTCAAATAATATATACTTTTTTATTGAAAGGTGTGAAGAGAGGAAGAGCTAAATGGACAGTTAAAAATGCTCTTCATAACGTACAGCAGACATCTCATAGCCACAAGAGTTTTAAACAATAGTGTTATATTATCTAGATGAAAGAATATAAACCAGTAATATGCATGATTTTGTATTACATGCTCTACCTATGTTCTCATTTAGAAAATGTAAATCCAATGCAATATAGCAGACAATTAATATTATTATATGTGCTCAGTAGCAATAATTATTTTTAGTTTTTCTCAATTTTGTACTAATTTTTATATTGTGTATCATAAAAAAGTTTTTTGTAAATTTCTATGAAGCATAAAATTTGTTGCTGTTGTTTTTTAAATTAAAAATCAAACTATCAGTCAATTTTTTTTTTCTCTTTTTGCAAAAAATATATCACTAGAAATTGTAGAAATCGTTATGTAGAATTTTATTGGCATTAATTAATTAATTTATTAATTTTTGTGATATAGAACTAATTTTATGCATAAGTTGCCAAATTGATTCCAATTAAATTGAATAATCTATAATGAAGATATTTTTAAATCAAATGTATTCAAGGAATTCTTAAAAATGTATTCGCTTTTTTGTACATTTCACTTTAAATAATTCTCACATTGTTTTTGGGTAATGGTTTTACAAATGGCAAAAAATCTGTATGAAATGACAATATGAACATGATACATAATAATATTTAAAAAAAATGTAGCGTATACTGAGATAACAAATCTTAGTCTGAAGTTTCTTACAAAACGATCTTACTTCCTTCACGTCAATGGATTATATGCAGGAAATTATGGTAATAGAAAAGTAGTAGAATGTTTATATTATTGAAGACTTATTCATGGCATGCTGCAGGAAACTAATTTATTTAAATTGAAAAATCAAAATGTAAAGAAAGCATCAAATTTCTATTACACATACTTTTACAATGCAAATAAATGATTTTCTTTTTTGTATTTTTATTTAAGCATTCAGTATTTATCTATAATTATAAGTCCATTTATTGATGCAGTAAAATTAATCACCTTTTTTATTTTTTTTCTCTTTTTTAAGATCACTTTTGTCTTCCTCCTGTTTCTCAGAATCAAACATCATTCCAAATGAATCCCCATAAACCTAGGGAAAAAATACTGTGAACAAATCCTTAAATTAAAATACTTCTATAAAATTCACAAAATTTATAAAATACATACCTTTCTGACAGCATTGACTAATCGATTGCAAGATCGCATTTGTCTTCTGTAGCAGCTAGCTGGACAAAAATACTGTGTGTACAGTCATAATTTAAGTTCTTCAGGATTTTAACCATCACCTATGTTAAAATCACACCAAAAATCGTGAATATTTTTTTAAAATTAATATACTTGCATTAATTTAACTAACATATTATTAGCATGTAATTTACATGCTGTAAAAAATTCTTATAGAAAAATTTCTAGTAGAAAGTTACAATATATTTTATTTTAGGTTTATGGATTATTTTTAATATTTAAATAAGATTGAAAATCACATCAATTATCTAATAAATACAATGGTTATATAATAAGTTACATATGCAGGATACATTTTAAATAAATGATCTAGTTTAAGACAAACTTTGCAGTAAATGTCCCAATACAGCAAAGTAAGTCAAAATATCAATAATTATAACATGGTTAAATCCAGAACTAATGAAAAAAACGAAATCTGTAAGGCAAATTAAAGTGTATACAGTAAATGCTCTTTAATCCAGCATGTTTATATTGGTTTAGTGATTTTGTTGGACTATTAAGCATCAATATAGTTGTTTATGAAAATTCCAAAAAATAAATAAAATTAAAACAATTAAGACACAAAACCTAATAAACAATCAATAATATTGACAATCTAAATAAACATTTAAACATTTAAGACATGTACATATTTAACTTTACACACATTCTGAACCAGTGTCAAAAATAAATAGCTGACTAAGTATTTTATCATTCTAGAAAATACAAAATAAAATTCATACAATGAACATTAATTTAATAAAATATTTGTATTGATAAGAAAAACAGCAATAAATAAATAATAATATTGTACAATGATAGTTAAAAGCAAGTTGTGCCAAG
The DNA here is from genome assembly GCA_021605095.1 of Caerostris extrusa. NCBI lineage: Eukaryota > Metazoa > Arthropoda > Arachnida > Araneae > Araneidae > Caerostris > Caerostris extrusa. The sequence goes on from BPLR01004997.1 coordinate 32,022, forward strand.
CTAGTCTATAGCAAGAAAAATATGCCAGAGAATGCTTTACCATTTAAAAAAAAAAAAAAGTATCTGATACAGCATTGCTTCCATGATTTTGACCTCTTCTTAAAAAAACCCTCAAATATTCAAGTTCTATGCTGTATGCTATGTTATGATTAACACTGAAGAAAAATGTGAGCAGTACTGTGTCATAAGTCAACAAACAACCAAATCCACATGAAAAAAAAATCCAAAAGTGAATGTCTCCATTGGTGCCAGATTATAAAAAATGCAGAACCATCAAATGCCAGATTAAAAGAGCAATAACTGTAATTGAGTTAAGAAAGCAAAGGAGTAAATGAAATATTATTCAAAGTTGAGAAAAGCTGATTTTTGAAAATTAAATTGAATTGGTGTATAAAAGTTATAACCTTATAATAAGCAAAAAACTTTTTTTACAGACAAATAAATTGTTCATGAAAAATTGCATATCAATAAAATATCTTCATTCTCTTTATTCACAATTCTTAGAATGTAACTTGAACTAATGATAACTCAAGAGTGCAGGTAAACATGATCTAATTTTTAATATGTTATAGCATGCAAAGTATAAAATATACTGCTGAAATATTAATAAGATGAAATTTTGCATAAACCAAACAATGCATACAACTTTAACAGAAAACATTTTTTTAAACAAAATTCCAGTAGATGGAAGGGAAAATAATTTTAATATATGCTTTTATTTATCAATTTAATAATATATAATTTTAAGTAATTTACATACATATAACTCATAATTGTATTTGACAATATAATTTTAATATACGTAAAATTAGAAATTTTTAAAAATTTCTCATAATTTTATGTCTCAATCTAGAATGCATACCAAATTTCAGTTTAGAGTAAATACCGAGTTTTCTAATCACAGCATGGTTCTACTTGGTCTTAATGAAATATACAAGAAATTGATTTTTACTATAAATAATAATTTTTATTTTCATTATTTGAATTCTTTTATCGAGCCTAATTTGTATGTGAGAAAAATAATTAAAGAAAGGAAACAACTATTTAAAACATTTATGATTTACATTGAGAATATGTTACTTTTCAATGCATCATATAAGAACACCAAGTAATATACTAACTAGTAATAGAAGTGCAGAATTATGAAAAATAATTTTAAATTTCTCTCAGGAGATCAAGTGTAGCAAATACATACCATATCAAAGTTAATTTATAGCAAAAAGAGCAAATATTCAAAAGCAAATTATTATATTGTCTTAGAAATATTTCTATATATTATTTAAATTTCTTAGAAATGAACAAAAGATAATAATAGTATTTAAAACATTATTTGATAGTAGAAAAGTAACAATTATAAATGAATACCTTTAACCAAGGAAAAATTTTTAGTTAACATTCCATCATCACTTTCAACTACTTCTGGTGGACTCTCAGAGCTAAGTCATCACTAAGAACACCTGGTGATTCTTCCCCAGACAAGTCAACTTTATCACTTGTATCACTCCTATCTGACACAGCACTCACTTTTCGTTTAGAGCGTATACTGTCTGTCCTCTGCAACACTATGAAATAATTAAAATTATTAATCAATATAAAAATGTGACATTTATTAAAAGAATTGTATCTTAAATAATAAGAAAATAAAGAGCATGTTATACTTAAGGCAATATCTTCTTCATCCTCAGCAAAAGTAGATGAACGAGCACGATTGCGCCTTTCACTTGGCTTCTTCAGTTTTAGACTTCTTCTCTTGAAGCTGGAACTATTTCCAGCAGATGAGCCCAAACCTCTCCTTAACAAACGAGGTCTTCCCAATCTTCTTCCTGTAAATTAATCCTCCAATTTATAATGGAATGTGTTTATATCTTCTACTGTGTATGGTCGTTACTGGGAGGCTAAGGCCCTTATGGGCTAAACATGTCCTTATGTGATTTCTTTCGATTCTCGTTGTTGTTTTCATGTTCTTTTTCTTTTATTACTTATTGTAGCCTCCCATTGGAAATAAAAAAAAAAAAAAATTAATAAATAATGGTATGGCTGGCTTTATTGAGAAAATTAATTATGGTACCTATTTAGAATACAAAAAAAAAAAAAAAAAAAAATCTTGTGATCTTTTCACAGTTTCTTTTTCCTGCTCTACTCAGCCCACCCACTTAAGTTTTTTGAAATTAAAAAATGAACTACATAATAGAAATAATGAAAAAAAAAAAAATGTCAAATATATTATAAATAGGCATAAATTTCTCATTTTAAACTTTAAACAAATTTAAAAAATAAATAATTAATATTTTATAGGACTATTATATTAAATGAAGAAATAATTTAACAACCTTTCTTTTCTTCTTCTTCTTGTATAGTAAGAGTAGTATTGCTACTATTCTCAGATTCTCCATCCACATCAATACGTTCATTTTCCTGAAGAAAAAGCTGATTCTGCGCTCTCCTGCAAAATTTGTATAATAGAAAAAAAATTAAACAGATACATTATTATAAATGTTGTCAATAACATTTTATTAGTAAATCTTCAATAGCAAAATATTAGCAATTTGCAATTGAAATTAAAAGAATATTATATTAAAAATAAATTTTTCTTAGATTTGTTTTATTTAATATTAATTATTAAAAATTAGTTAATTAATTATTCTTCTTACTCAATTCTTCATGCAACAGTAAATTACCAAAAATAAGCTTAAATGTAGATTTATTGATATAATATTAAATTGAATGCATTATCAGGAGCAAAGTTGGAAAGTAAACAGAAAGTTACAAAAATAAGATAATTCAACCATATTAAAAAATTGTTTATTTGTTTGGAGAATTTTTGGTACCTCAAACACAAAACAAATGTGCCACACAGGAAAACTGACTGTACTTTTATTGCAATCATTGGCATGTATGGATTAAGGCAAATTGTTAGTGTATACAAGTAGTTTGCATCTATTGATCAAGTAAGCTTACAGAAATAATTGCACAAGTGACACAAAATGCTGCATGATAAATGTTTTAGTTTTTGAACTTTCTAATTTGTATCCAATTACCAGAGTTACGTAACTTACTTTATATAATAAAAACCATATTGAATTTTTTGAAATTTATACTGCATTTACAAAAATACACACACAAATTGCACAGCTATAGAATCCTTTTTTAAATTAAGGAAAAAAAAAAAATTAATGATAAATACAATAAATAGCTTTTATTTTAAACTAATAATGACAAAAAAATTCAAATATTAGAAATTGTAAAACTATAATAAATGCCTTATATTCATTTTAATATATTTTAAAAGGGCGAAGGAAAAGTGCAGAACTGAGAATTATTTCTCTCACCTGGAGGATCTGACAAAGAGCCAACACTGCTAAGTGCCATGCTCCAACGACGATTGGCAGTGCTACGTGGTTCAAACATTGGTTTATCTTTTATTGACATCAAACGATTCCCTTTATGAGGCAAATATTGGTAAGTTTCTCTCATGAATGCAGTAATTTCTAACAGTAACTGACATGCTGAAATTTGAAGAGCAAAAGGGCAGTCTGATCCACCAGGATTTACACAAGCTATAAAAAGTTACATAATATTATTTAAATATTTCAAAATATGTTATGCAAATTATTTTTCTATTTTGATACTTAAAATATTAAAACATTCAAAAATAATTCCATAATAATTGCATAACTATGTAAAATAGATTGTGTGCCATAATTTTCTATAGATGTATATATAATTGCAGGCTTACTTTTGACTCGAAAAGTGAAATATTTTTGCTGTGATCTGCAGTAGCACGTATTTCGAGAATGTTTTGCACCTGCAGATTCTTTAACTTGTTCTTTGCTCTTTAATATGCCAACCATGTTCTGTTTTGATGCCTATGGTGATGCATATCATCATTTATCTTCTATTGTTCAGAATTGATATTTTTCTTTATGTTTGGAAAATGTATATATCTTAAACAAAGTTTTGCCAATTTTTTTTCATATAAAATGAGGGAAATGCATTACATCAATATCTATTTTTATACTTAAATATAGTAAAACATTTGAAAAGTATTTGCACGTGTCCACATGTCATCCATAATATCCATATGTGTAACTGATCTAAACCAATTGATATTGATATATATATATATATATTTGTATATATGATAAAATTGCCTTATGCCAACATCTCTTTTTATGCAAAATTCCTTTTTAGAATTTGGAGTTACACAAATTTCAGTACCAGAAATAAAATTATAAGTAATTTTTATTCTGCATGATCAACTTAATCTACATTCAAGAACGTTTTGTAGAATAGTTCAGTAATTCTTTTAAGCATAACTTTTATGAACATATTTATCATGTAAAAGAGGTTTAGGTTTATATTAACATCACTATTCTGATTATTAAAAATACTGAAACAATTTTATAAGCCTTCTCCTTCTTTTGTTGATGTATGGGGAGGGGAGACTCGGAAAACTCTCACCATATAATCTGATTATCAATGTGAGATGCTTTTACACAAATTATCACAATCACCATCGAGTTTCATTTCTAAAAGCATTGGCTACAACAATGGTACAAGCTGATTCAAATCTCAGCTCTCCTACATGTTAGTTGTGCATACTGACACAAATGAGCCAATTCTATGAATCAAAATGCAAGTTAAATAAAAATAACATAAAGCTGTTTATGTAATTTATAGATAAAACTAAATAAGTCATTTGAAAAATTACAAGTTTTCATTTAATTCACCAACCTTCATCTAAGAAATCTTCCTCTTCATCTTGTATTCTTAATTGTCGCTTTCTTGTTTTCATCACTGCTACTGATACCTTGTTCTTTTTCTTCCTTTTCCAGCAATTCTTCTAATCGATAACCAATGGCCTAAAGGAAGTTTATGCAAATATAATTTCAATAAATAAGTATTTATTCTAGGACTTCAAAACAAAAGCTTTATTTCAACTAAGACCAAAATTGCAAATTTAAAAAAAAGGACATTAAATTATAGAATAATTGATGACTTCAAATTTATAACTTGCTTTACGCAAGCATTCACAGTTTTTAAGCATAGCTTCTAGTTTACATGAGATTATAAATAAAAATAAATATTTATAGAAAGTTTCTTTCTTTATTAATGGAATTATTTTTGTACACCTTTATAATATATTTGAATACTTTAAAAATATTTCTTATATAAAATGTCAGAATTGCTCTATATTAATATATATATACATACACTAATATACCTCTTATGTATACCACGAATAACCTATGGGTAAAGAGGGAAAACATAAAAAAGTGATGATCAGAAGACAGAGTCTTCAGGGAGGACTTTTAGGGTTAATTATTCCTCATTTTATGTGTTGTATAGCAGAAAATCCGGAAAATTTATACAGGTAAACCTGATTATAGATGCATTATTCATACTGTCACAATCCCCATCGAGTCTCCTTATTTCTAAAAGCAGGAACCGGATCAATGCCACTAGTGGATTCAAACATCAGCTCTTCTATAGTACATAAACATTGCTTCTTAAATTCTTCAATAAAAAGTTTCTTATTATGAGGATTGATGTCATAAAGCTTTTTGTAAATTTTATAAAGTCTGCTTTTGAGATTATCTCCTTTTTTGAGTTTACATTATCATTATTGTTTTATCATTATTGCATTAAATAATTTCCTTCTAATGAGATTTAAAAAATTTACTATTAATTACTAGTTTTATACCAGGATTTTCTGTATAAATAATTGAGCAACTTTAAAAATAATTCACTATAGATGGGGTTATTAATAAAATTTCCTTCAAATTAAAAAACATATTTCTAACTTTTAGAAATTTTCTATAATAAAGTTAATAAATTAATTTATTAAAAAGTTAATAGTTTTCAGACTGCAATTTTATATTTAATAAATATTACCTTTTTTTCTTTTACATTTTGACAAGTCTAAATAGAAAATACTGGATTCATTTTTATAAAAATATTTTTTTTACAACTTTTAATTTAAATTTTAGATTTGTGTAACAAGATATTTGGGTAATTAACAAGATATTTTAGACCCTTTCATTCAAAAATAAATAAATTAATTAATTAGAAATCTAATTATATTCTAATGCATGTAATTTTAAAAAAAAATTAATGTTTTAAAAGCTTTGACACTTAATAAAAAATTATAATGTCCATAATTTTCTCTCTAACATGAAACAAATATACTTTTTTCTAAATTTTTAATCCAACATATTTTAAATAATGCTGTTAATTCTTAGAAACATTAATTGTTAGCTTTGAGGTTTTTCTAAACCTTTTGAAATATTTCTTAATATTTTTCCCAATTTCATATTTTTTATGTTTTAGAAGCTATAAATATGCAAGAATTAAAAAAATTCTTACTTCAGCCCATTGATAAAACATTTTGCCAGAAGCCTTTTGAAATGCATCGGTTCTTCGCAAATCAGCATGAGTTATTCTGTTAGAATGAGGGTTTGATGATCGAATAATTGGTAAATTATTTCGCATCCAAATAGGCCAACAACCTTTGTTACAACGATGAACAAAATGAGCACATTCAAAATATAAAGCAGCTCTAGCAACAACAGGGGAGCTTTCTAAAAAAAATAAAAAAAATATGAATAAAGCACATTTAAAGTTGAAAACTTAAGTTTTATGAAAATGAATTTAAATTAGTTTTTCAATTTTTTTATGACTTTCCTCAAAATAAAACTTCATAATTAAAATCAAAGATAAAAATATATCTTCTTAAATTCAAAATTTTATTCATAAAGTAAATTTTTAATTGTCTCAATAATATATAAAAATTCATAAATGTATTATTGTTTTAAAAGTTCATAAAACTTATTAACTTTAGAATCTAAAAATGATATTTAAATAAAAATATGTTAAAAAACCCAAGAAGCACCTGCGATCATTCAAAAATATGATACTTTTTTATTATGCTAAATATATATAAATATAATAATATAGTTTTTTTAGAATTAGGTTAATTTTTATTGATATAAATAAAAGCAGTTCTTTCATAGAAATAAATTTTAAATTATTTGCTCAAATTATTAAATTAATTTTATTTCAAAACAAGCTAAATAAGAAAAACAAAAATGAAAAAAGGCACTTTGTGTTTAAGAAAAACATTCAACAAGTGTAATTTTTTTATCACTGGAAGTAACAGTAGTAGGCTATTTGAGATGCACTGCAATATACACTTACTAAATCTAAAGCTGCTGCTAAAAGAGGTGGATCAGGAATAGTACCAGGTAAGCAAGATTCCATTAAAAGGCTAGTCGCATCATACCATCTTTCACAGCTATTATATTCACAAGTTTACTTTCCTTGGCAACAAGAAATTCACCTTCCTTCAAGCCATGATCAAAGTCACAAGAATTTCTTCGACTAATGTCTAATAAAACAAAATGAATTGTTGAAAAATGAATGTTGTCAATTATGATTGATACAAATAATTAATCACGATTAAAGAGGACATTAATTCTTTTTACATTTTTAAAACAATGTAAATAATATATATAAAATATTTATAAAAGAATGAGACATTGACTAGGTCTTAATGATGAATGGCACATTGTTAATCAAAAATAAGTATTCCAAGTTTGATATATAGTAATCTAATTTTAATCCTGCAAGTTTAAAAACCTGCCTATGTTGGATTATTGAGTGTCAATTTAGCTTTAAGGGGGATATTAAAAATAGAGTAATCTAGATAAAATTCAACTGGTTAAAACATGTATATATTTAATGTATCAAAAGAACGTGCACTGAAATCAAAACTAACAGTTACAATAAACACTGGGCGCATATGCGAACAGCATTGTGTCACCATCAGGTAATCAAGGTCAGCAAAGGCCGGGATCCATACAAAAGAAAAAAGCACAAAAGCAAAGGCTCTATTGGTACCGCATCATAGAATATGTCAAACTATTGAATGATGGATGAAAGAGAAGTTACTGAACTTAAGGAACTTAGAATGACATTTCTTCATTAGTTCAGAAATAGGCATCGGTAGTTAGTGGTAATTAGTATTTCCACCATGGTAATGGGCTTAAATATTTTTGCATTTAATATAGGCTTTTTTGAGAAACTTTGTATCAAATCAAGTTTCATAGCAATTCAGATTTGGTTTTTGGCACTTTCTTGCTACTTTCAATGGTAAAATTACAACTGAAGAAATTTCAGTGTGTGGTTAAGATTAAAGAAACTATGCCGAGGTAGTTGAGGGTGATAAAAAAAAAGACTAAGCAATCTGAAAAAGTAAAATGAGTATTAGGATAAGGATATGTTGGAAGAGAATTAAGGAAATTAAACAAACTAAGTTATTCTCAAAATAGCTGGTAGTTTGTAGCTAGTATTATGATAATTTAATTTTATAAGCCACAGCAAAATTATGTAATTACTACATTTTTAACATAACTTAATATATATATGATCTAGGACCAATATATAATTTAGTCAATGAAATATTAACAGTTTTTTATTTTTAATACCTACAAATTAAGATCAATTTTGAATATATTAGAAGTACTTTTTGTATGTAATAATTATTACTATAATCCTTTGCTGCAACATGTATATCTGGAGACAAAAAAGCTGGATACACAGCATATAAAGCAGGATATACTGAAAGAATAATAAATATCCAACAGAGTGTGATGTAATGAATGGTTACTATATTTTACAATAAACTTTTAATAATACAGCTTTAATCACAAAGTTAAAAAAATGTATAAAAATTATATTTTTATAAAGGAAACTTTTGTAAAAGTAATTAATAATAAATAACATATTTGAATGAGGAATGATAAAAATGTTTTTATAACCATGCTAATGGCACAATTTTATTTTTAAATAGTAAAACTTACCCAAAGGTTCCTCAAAACTTCCATGTTTGCTTTTATTGCGACCAAAACCAATTTTTGTTAGATGATCCTCCATTCTTTTTTTTAGCCTTAGAAAGAGTATTACTAACATGGCTAGATGATTTGTAAGCATACTTGGGTGTCCTACTAATAACACTAGATCCTCTAGAGAGTTTTCAGGAAGTGAATAGCCCTCCAAAAGTACAGAAGGAAAACTACTATCATCTTCCCCAAAACAAAAATCACTTTGTTTCATTTTATCTCCTTTCAGCCAATTCACTGTAACAACAAAAATTTAAATATAAGCAATATATATATATTTATATATAAAATTAGAAAATTAAAAAAAGTCTTTTTTTTTTTTTTAATTTCCTGAACTTTTTCTATTCAAAATTAATCTCCATATTTTAGTTACTTGAGAAAATCATCTTATTTTTTCAGTTAATCATAGAAATTAATATTATATTCAATATTATTAAATAAAAAATAAACATTGATCAATTCATAATCAATCAATTTGTAATAATAAATCAAGAAATCACCTACAAGAAATTTAACGCTATATTCTAGTTATTCAAATATGTTAAATACAATTTTAAAAAAAAAACCTTATTGATAAAAAGTAAATTTAATTAAGAACTGATAAACACTTTAACTTATGAGATTAACTGTGCAAGTACACTTTATATAAATGAAAAGTTCAGAACTTTTGCCAATAAAATCACAATTTTTTTAAATGTATTACTTATTCATTAATCTACAAAATATCTCATTAAGAATAAACAATTACATTCATTGATCAACAAAATAAAAAATATATATTCTATTTGACAAATGAATATTCCATGCATTTGGAAGCTTTCAGTAAGCATTTACTTTACATTGCAATGCATATTAGCAATGAATGACACAATAAAAGTTTACAGTTTTGAAATTTTTCTGTAATAATAATAAGTAAAAAAAAAATGCCCTTTAACATGAAAACAAAAACTAAAACATATGCTAAATTGCAATGAATGGTCTTGAATGTATTACTTTTTTTTTTTCAACATACAAATATATGTATATATAGCTGTATCTTTTCTTAGGTGTTTAGTTCCAATTGAATATTCAAATAAACATTCACAAAATTTTACGTTGAAAATGCTGATGTATTACAGTTTGTATTTAAACATTAACTTACCTATTTGGAAGCGATTTCCTTTATGTTTAGGAGTTGGCTGAAGAGACAAATTGTCGTCATCTGAAACACTAAGTCTTGGAGTTATATTCTTATCACAACGTAAAAGGGTGGTGCAACTTGCCCAGGTGCAGGACTAGGACAAGACGAAATGTCATCTCGATCATCCATTATGTTCTGAAATAAAAAAACCCTATTAATCACAGTAATAAAAATAGTCACTATAAATCATAAAAAAATCAGTTGATGGGTTTCTTCAGCAAGAACAAAAAATCAAATCAGAATACATAAAAAACTGAATTATCAATATTTAAGGCTGTCTGAAACAGTCAATAAAAGACAAATGAATTTAATTTCAGACTTTTATACATTAAAATGAAGAGTCGGAATGCAATTTTGACATGACTGAAATTTAAGCCAATGCAAATAATACTTCAAATTATAATCTCAATGTAATGCAAAATTTATGAATAAATAAAAATTAACAAATCTTATTAGCAACAAGTTTTTAACAGTTAACATTTTTATTACCTGTGCACTTGGCACTTTGCGCACACCTCTTTTCCTGAAAAATGATTTTCTCGAACTTTTGTCAAAAGCAGTCTCATCAACAACAAATACAGTTGGTGAATATATTGGATCGCGGTAATCTTCATGATCAACTGATTTTGTATGCCTAAAAATTTTTAAACGAGCATTAAAAATAAAAGTAAGTCATCAATTTTTATTTAAAAGATTAATTTATACAGAGAGCATTAACACATTTTTTAGAATAATTTCTATAGGAGATAAAAAAATGCAAATGTTGGGGAATAACATTTTTGACAACAGTATATTATTTTAAATGAGAAATGTTATCTACTGCTTTAAAAAAAAATTCTTTCAAAATGACACATTTAAACAAAGCTTTAGATCAAAGGAAAAAGGTTTTCTGTTCTTAACAAGGATATAGATTTTTTTTTTTTTATTTTTATAGATAAAAAACGCTGTAAAACAAATAATATTACGATCTCTAAGTGCAATATTATTAACAGGAAAAGGAAAACCACCAACTAATACTTTCAAAAAGAAAACCGTCCCAAATAAATGCTTTAAAAAGCTACATACTGTTACTGATGCTTACATAGAGTATATTCTGGTAACAAGGTCAATTGTGAAGTCTTTCAATATATCTGTAGCATTAAAGACAAAACAATAAACACATATTTACAGCTTAAAATAACACAACAGTTATCAGCTTTTGTTGTAATATGCGTCTGAAGACAGAATATATTGCAGAATCTCAACAAAAAGATATTTAGCATGAAATAGATGAAATTTTATCGTGATCTTAATGACGCATGAGCTCACTTAAATTTAACAACAAAAAGCATTCCTTTATAATTGAAATCAAAGTGAAAAACATGTACAGTCACCCCAAAGAAGAACGGGATACTTTCATAATTATCGTAAATTTCTCACATAAATTGTATTGCTGGAAATGGCATAAAGGGATGATGCAATGTAACTGATTAACAGAAACAATTAACATGGTTAAATAACTGCTAAAAGCGAAATTTTTGAACAAAAGAACATGTGATTTTTAACGCAATCCCTTTAACGAAACGAAAAAATATTTAAGACAGTTCTTAGTTAATTTTTTAATTATTGTATTCTTATGACAATAACTGACTGCTGATGCGAGACACTTATCCATTAAGTTTTCTTGCTTTTAAATATAACTATGACTGTGGCACATTCCATGAATAGATAGAACCCAACTCTAAATCGGGCAAACAGCTACTATTCAAAATTTGCAAAACACACTTGCAAAATTTCCAATAAAATTAGTTATATATATATATATATATTAGAACAAAGATTTCGTTAATATGCAATTTTCACTCAACATTCAGAAGGTCTATTTTTCAACCCCTACAATTCAAAAACTTCAAATCAGATTTCTACAGAGAAAGTAATTAGACAGTGATAAAAATCTCGGGTTCTGTAATAGAAAATTTTTTGTTAATAATTACTTAACCATGTTAATTAACTATTAACTGAATTAATTAACTATGTTAATTAATTCAGTTAGTAATTAATTAACATAGTTAAGTTAACTATGTTAATTAATTTTATTAATCAACTACGTTGCACTATAAATCACAAGGTGAGCTATTTTCAGGTATATCACTTTTTGCAAAGAATCTAATGGTAAAATTACGAAAGTTTTTCAAGGTGTCCCCTTTCCCCTTTTTTCTGATGGGGAACAACTGTACAAGCCTGCTACTGTCAACGCAAAGAAAGTTTCAGAAATAGATTTATGATTGTTTTAAGCTTCTCTCAAAACACATGGAATGCAACACTCCTAGAAATTTATGAATGTGCTCATGGATGTGATTCTTATATTTAAAATTTAATGTTTAGAAGTAAAGCAATCTCACTGAAAATTTAATTAATAAGTATTTACATCTTAATGAAATGGCTAAAAATACATCTAAAATGTTACAAAGAAATGTTACAATCCTCTGTTTTTATGAATAAAAATTAAATAAACTTTCTACCTGACAATTCTAGTAGTAGAAATAGTATTTTTATTCTTCTTGTAAGGTCTTTCAGCAGAATCTAAAAGTCCACTTAATGCTACTCTGCGGAATATACCTCCATGATACTCGCGAACAAAAGCCATAAACTGACGTATATTTCTATAGAGAGACTAAAAAGGAAAAACAAATTTCTTAGAAACTAAGAACCTAAAACTCGCTTAAGGTATAAAAGTTAAAACAATTTGTGTGAAATACTGTAGATATAATGTAAATAAAACACTGTAAATATAATAATAAATAATTTTGAAAATTATTTTAAATGACTAAAAATATGCACTGATATATATGTAATAAATCTTACTAATAGATGTTAACAGTTTTTAAAAATTATATTTTCCACGAATTAAAAGCAAAAATGCTATAAAAATTTATCAAAAAAATTTTTTATGATAAAATTGATTTTTTATGTGCCCAAATATTTTGATTTACACTATATTGTAAATGTATTGTGCCCAAATATTTTGATTTATACTATAGTTAATTTGTTAAAAAATTACTTTTTATAATTACATTTCACTGATCTTATTTCAAGGTAATTAGATGATTATGAAATGAAAATTCTGAAAAAAAAAAATCTAAATTGAAAAATAATTGAGTTAAATTTAATTACAACAGTATATTATATATATTGATGTACCTTTGGTGTATCTCTATCACTACAAACAATAAAAAGTTTGGAGATTGCTGATCTAGAGAAATAAGTAGTACATCTAGAACAATAAGTATTTCTAGGACTCAATAAGCAATCAATACGCAGTTTGAATTGTAGCAAGATGGGAAAAGATAAGGATTTAACAGACTGGCGATGGACGGAACTATGATTAACACAAGGCTGGATAAAGCATTTTACAAACTTCAAAACAGTCTTCTTAGCTGTTTATAATAGTTTGAAAACAGCATGCATCATAAGTAGTAGAAAAGTGATGAAACAAATAGCCAATGACAAGCATTGATTGGCCAAGAGTCATTAATAGTGGCAGGGGCTTTGTTTAAACAGACTTTATACTGTCTGTCATTACAAGTGAATTTAATATTCGTGATTGAGCTAATACGTAGAAACACAATTCATAATATATGTAGTACAATCTATAGGATAGTAGAATTATTGCAACAAGAAAAAAATTATTTTAAACAGAACCTTGTTTAACAACTTATTTTATTTCTAAATCATTGCTTTTTTTTAGGTATATTCCAGTAATCATATCAGATTTTTCTTCAATACAGTAAGTTCTCTTTAATCCGACATTCAATAGTTCGTTCTATAATCCGGCACCGAAAGAGCTTTCGGGTTCTTATGGATTCGGGCTAAAAACATATTAAATATGTGCATGTTTTAAACATTTACATTTTTATATAGTAATTTAATCTTTTGATATCCTCCTTAAAACTATACTGACACAAGGTAGTACGGAATATGCTGGATCGAAGACAAGTTATTGTACTTACAAATTTATTTTATATATTTTTATAATAGTAGTGTTGGTTATAGTAATGGTACACAACAGGAAAAATTTTTATTTCTTAAAATTCATGAAATAAAACTAATGTGGAAAAGAATTACCATATTTTCCTGGCTCTTTAAATCCTTTCTAGCCAAAACCAATCGAGAAACAACAGTTTTGAAGGAACTACTAATAACGAGGTTTTCTGCATCTCTTATTGCAGTTTTCCCAAAGCCAGCACCAAAATTATTCGCATAAGAATGCCGGAAATTATTTTCTTGACTTCCTGAAGTACTAGCCCTCTTGAGCACTAAATTTTCAAATAAAGAAATCACATAAATTAACATTAATTTTATACAAACATTGTTTATAATTCATTCAATGCAAGAAATCAATACAAAATATGCAATTTAAAAATTATTTTTTAAAAAAATTAAAAATAGAAAACATAATTTTTTTTAGTCTTAATTTTAATAATATCAATTAATGATGAAATTTATTTGATAATTAATTTCATCTATTTTTTCTATTTTTAATTCTATTTAGATAACACTATTTAATGATATTTTAAACAATAAATAAATAAATGTTAGACATTGTTAGGAATTTAAATTTTTTAAAAAATCGAGATTTTAACTAAAATATCTCAAAACAAAGCAGGCTTAAATCTAAGCCCTTTGTGAAGTCTTTTGAAATTTACTAAATCCATTCTTTAACTACTAAATAAAAATACAACTATTAATCTGGTACATTTTACCAATAAGAATAAGAATGAAGGAACAGTTTAAGTGATCCATAATTAAATTTCTATAAATATATACAGTTAAGCTTTAAAACTATATTGAGGATAATGCCAATTTAGCATTTTGATATGCAAAAATAATAATAACAAAAATTTATTTTTCATATTTCATTTTTTCAAAACAAATTGTCTTTTTGAAACACTTGTGTAAACTGTAGGAATAAATTTGCTATTCTGTCATGCTAATTTTTTTTATATATATAGCGAATTAAACATTACTTATTAACACATAAATTAGTAACATATATAAAACTTACCAACAGGAGAAACAGGAGATCCAGATTCCATGCAAAAACCAGCAAAACTGTGAAAAAATCCATAACTTCTAATAAGGGTCGTCGATTCACAATATCTCGAAGAAAACATCTAAATTGTTGTTTATCTGCTTCATGAAGACGATTAAATAAATTAAGTATTTGTAATCGCAATGGTTCTGCTGTAGGTCGACTTCGAGGAAGTTCTCCACAACTCAGAGGACATCCCAGAAATTTGCAAATTCTAAAAACATTAACAAATAAAATTGCTATTTAACAGAAATATTATAAATAATAATTTTGCTTTTATGGCTTCAATTATTAAAAATAACTGCACTAACTTTAAAAAAACGTTAATTAAAATATTAAATAAATGAAAGCGATGTACAATTATAGATATGTACTTCAAAAATTAAATGTCCAGCACAATGTATCAGTAAAATTGGAATAATCTAAAATAAAAAATAAATCTACTACTAATCTAATTAAAAGCACATTTGAAATTTAATGACATTATATTTAAACAGAAATAAGTCTAAATTACTATCATACTTCAGAAATTAGACATATTTTTTAATTTTAAAATTACATGATTTATGTAATATCTTATTTATTCTGTATATATCGAATTTTTAAACATAAAATATTTCAGAACCCTACCTCCATAAGCTATCCATGAATAAATGATGTAGAGTTAACTCTTCTTTTTTCTTTTCTGGCACAATTTTTGACTTATCGCCTTGGTTTAGAGTACTGTTGTCAGTTCCAGGGGTACTTATTAAAGCTTCATCTGATTTGTCGATTTGTTCTTGTTCTTTTTTCTGCTTGTTTAGATATTATTCCAAAAGATAACAGAAGATCCAGCATATTAAGAGCTATTTCACATACTCTTAAGGAAAGAGAACTATCTCCCTAATGTAGCTGAATGAACAGCCTATAAAAATAATAAGAAAAATATTCAGCATATTACCAATGTATGTTTAATAAATAATCCATAGCTGAATTTTAATAACAGAAATAAGCAATATGCATATAATTTAAAACACATAACCACCATAGCTTGTATAAATTATTAAAGGTCAAAATTTTAATTGTAAAAATTCCAAAAAATAAAAATTATGTTTAAGTTTACTGTTACATCTGTTTACTGTTGTTACATCTACTAAAGTATATGAAATTTAAATTATCTAGACATAAAATTTTAGCCATTACATTTAAATCAAAATACTTGAATGTGCTGCTATGTTTCACTTTTCTTTTATAAATTCAGGGAAAGCATAATTTACTATTATTATGCATTTTTTATAGAAAAATAAATACATATTTCTTAGTAGTAAATTTAATCTTTTTCAAGTATTTTCACAAGTTGTTAGATAATTGGATAAAAGTTAAAATATAATGATAAGAATAAATCAATTTTAAACAGTATATTTTTATATATATATATAAAGTCTCAATAACGGTTCATATGCATAAAGCACACACATAAAAAAAATATGGTAAACAATTCATATAAATTACACATATTCTTCATTGCCGAAACAGTCTCATAGGGGGGGGAACACGGCTGTCAGCCTACAAGGTAAGGTTGTCAGCTGACCTATGGTTTAAAGTGGATTCCGATTCACTACAAACATCCATGGCACCGCCAGATGAAAACACGAAAACAGTGGCACCGAGATCCAGAGACACGTATTTATACGGCACATAATTAAATTTTACAATTAAGAGTGTAATAGGAACTATAGCATGTTAGCATTTGAATCTTGATTCCAATCTTCATCATTAGGACAAAGTTTGGGACAGCAACACTGTAGAGTCACTTCTTTCACTTAACTCCACGCCAAGGCTATTATGAAAATTACAACTCTGGCATTAAGTTGTCTTTGGAAGTCTTTTGCATCAAATTGGAATCCAAAACGCCTCGCACAAAAATTTGCAGTAAAATTTTTACATTTTGAACCGCACTTTGATCCATCGGTTGAATCAAAAGAAGTGACATTAGGTGGAAGGTAATCCACAATAATATTTCCGGAAACCAAATCAGAAGGAAGAAGATGAGCAATACAGTTACTAAAAATTTAACTGCTTTGCTATTTTCTAGCATTCCAAATTTCTTAAAAGTTTCTTTTATTTCTGGTGCAAAATGATGCAAAAACCAATTAGCAAAATACGAGCAGTATTGTGTCTCAACCTGCCATTCCAGGTTAACAAACATTCCAATCCACACGAAAAGCCGGAAGCAAATGCTTAGATCGGTGCCGAATACAAAATAACAAAGTGATGATATACACATACATATATCTTGATATATTATTTATGTAGCTATATAAATTACACAAACCTTTAATACAACTTCCATACAGATCTCTCCATCTGGTGTGATGTAATATGTTGACCCACTTTGCTTCAGAGATACCATCAGAATCATACATAATATTTGAATCAGTTTGACTACGTGTTATTGTAAATTGCTGATTATTTGGATTTGGTGTATTGGGTGGTGAGCTGTCATCTCGTTGACCATTTCCAGAATCCTATTAATACATCAACGGATAATTTAATTTAATTTTCTATTTATTTCTGAAATGAGTTAGTAATATATTCTACTATATAGGTGCTTACAGATAAATTAAGAAATGACAACAATTTTTTTTAATTAGTAAACTGCTTGAACAAATATAAAAATAGATATATGCATAATAAAATAGTTATTATATATAAGTTAGTTATTTTTAATTTTGTTAATTTAAAAATATAGATGAATAAAAGTACGTTAATCCTTCAAAACTGAATTTATAAATTTACATAATAGTGCATATTAATCTTATATGCAAAATTGAAATTATGTTTATACTAAAAAGTAAATGACATATTATTCCAGGGCAAACGTATATCAAGTTGGACTTATTCCAAAGTGATTTGCTTGTCCATTATACAAATTCAGTTTTCAACTTGCGGCTTTTAAATTTGGCACGTACATAAGCTACGACTTACGCAAGATCATTGGATAAATTAAAAGCATGATGATTTCCAGTCTTCGTCCTAATTTCAGCTCCTTAATTCTCTCCTTATTAAATAAAGTTCTTATTTTTAAGAGAGAATTAAGGAGGAGATGGCACCCGTTAAATTACTGTACAATAATAAAGCAGAAAATTTATATGATTAATCTATTTTTTGAACTAAAACTATAATATTACATCTTTAAAAATAAATGATAGGATTAAATGCGCAAAAATTATTTCTTTATTTAAGACGAGTTACTTAAAATCCAAATCAAATATGCTCCAGCCGATAATGTCGGATAAAATCAGATCGGAGAGCCGGCTAAGCTGTTATTCCACAAATAGCTTGATTTGTCATTTCATCTTAAGATTTCCGTAGATTAGCTATAAATTATGATGTTTATCTTGATAACAAACAATTCAGTATTGACCACATTTTAGCTCAATGACATTGGGTTCCATTCTCACAGAAAATATCATATAAACCCCGTTAAGGCATTTAAAGTAACAGTTTGGTCTCTATAAAACCTAGAACCGATTCTTATAAAACACCTGTGGGGTTAACAGCCTCTGAAAACCAAATCATACAGGTCTGTATCAATGTCAGATATAAATATTACTCTTTAGCCAAAACGGGGTTCACGCTGAAATTTATGATTGTGACTATGTGTGTAAAGCATCTCGCATCATTGTCAGACTGTCACAGTTTTCCCGGTTTTTCCTATATAGCATGCATTTACGAGTCAGTCACCCTTCCAGAAGGCACTGTCCTCCTTGAACACCTACCAGTAGGCTGTTCATAGTATACCTGACGCCCAACGATGTTTCATCCTCACCTTTTCTAACTCGTAGCCAGGGCCGGATTTAGAAGAAAAGAAGGAAAAGAGGCCCTAGGCTATTTCACTTATGAGGCCCTTTCACCTCCCATTTTTAAGTTTGTAAATTACATGAGAGATAATAAAATACATCATTACTGTGATATATATCAACATGTTAAATGAAAACGTTGTGATTGGTACTAATCTTTATAAAAAATGTGACACAGTTAATAAATAAAAAAGTGGAGAACAGTTATTTGGACATTTATTCTCAGCACCCTATATAGTACTTGTAACAATAACTAATCAAGCATAACACACAACATTTACAAAGAAACAAAAATTAAAATAATAAAAATCTTTGACTACGAAAATAAAACATGCAATAAAAATTATCATATTTTCTATCAAATTAAATTAAATATATTCAATATATTGAAGATTAAAGCAAATTCAATTCAGATAAATTTATTTTTTATAATTTCTCCTTATTTTCGATTCAGTGTTTTAATGTTTACTGTTTTTAGAATAGTGTAATTCTAATTTTTCTAATTTGAATATAGGCCCTTCTTGATGTTGAGGGCCTAGGCTGAAGCCTAGTTAGCCTATCGGGAAAATCCGGCCCTGCTCGTAGCCCCTAATTGACTACATAGCCCCCTAGGTATGGGAATAGGGTTAGGTGAGGGAAAAAAAACAACTAAAGAAAAGCTGAAAACTTGTTAATTTTTGCATATATATGTTGTAAATATAAACATAGTAAAAAACAATCACCTGATTCAAAAAGAACTGAACTGAAGCCACTGGAGAATGTTCAGTAACGGTTATAATAGATTTGGCACACTAAAAGTATGATAAGCAGGAACTTTTTTAACTCCAAGAGAAAGAGGTTGGTGAGTTATTTGAGGTGCAACAGATTCAAGCTTATGCTCCCCATAATGATGTAAACTTGGCATACTACGTCCTCGAACCATCTCTGCTTTAATGAGCTCAGTTGTATCTCCATCTTCAGATTCAGAATGATTGTGATCCAACATTGCTAGAGCTGACTTAGGCCTTTGCATCTCCAAATGCTCGGAAGAGAGACAAGACTTAAAATCAGATCCACAGTAAGGTTCGGATATTATTGCCATGCCCTGACCTTCAGAAAGTGATTGGGTCTCTTTTCCAGTTCTATCCACGAGCCTGTCGTGGAGCCGAAATTTTCTCTTCAACAAAAGATTTCCAATCCCCAATTTTCATTTTTTAGCTCTTTGTTTGTCCGACTGTCCCTCAAAAGATGACTGGTGCAGTTCATGCATACTGGTGTGGTGACTTGGTGGTTGATAGGAGGTATCCACTGTAAATATATTCTCCATGCCAGATGAGTATTCCTTTTCACTTGTTCAGGGGACTGGTAGAGTGACACTTCAATTTCTGGAATTGGTAACGAGTAACTTCGTTTGCGAACGCAAGAAATGTCTGATGATACTTTCTCTAATATCTTTTAATCTAGAACATACAAAAATATATAATATTAAGTACTTATTCCAATAAACAATATATTTATTATAATATATTTCAGGAGTAAAGAATGATAAATCACAACTAAATATTAATCTTAATTCTTCAGCTAAAATAATATTGGATTGATAAATCCTATTTTATTCTACATTTATTTCCCTTTATTTCGTACAAAATGTATAGACAATTATTTGATTAGCTTTTAAAATTCAGGCTTATTTATACATTAATTTAAATCAGAATCTAAAATGTAAAAAAAATGGCATTAATATTGATTTTATAAAATTAGTAATTTATTTAATTTAAAAATAACACCAATAGCAAGATACAGCAATGTTTTTATTGTATTTTCTAAATTTCATTCTAGATAGTTATATGTATATAGCCAACTGTCTTTAATCCGGCATTCGAAATAATTTGGTACATTCACAAATGAAGCCTCCTATCATGGATAGCATGGATTCGGACATTTGTTGACTTTTTAACCACCAGAAGGTGACATAATGTTGCTCATATTTTCGCCCAGTGTTTATCATAACAGTCAGCTTCGGTTTCAGTACAGTATTACACATTAAATATGAATCATTTAAATTTTTATCTAGAGTTCTTTATCTTTGATACCGCCCCTGTATTAATTATTGACTTACTGAAGCACGATAATTCACTAATCAGGCATGTCCACGGGAGTCCCGACATTCTCGATTAAAGATATAAGTGTATATATATATATATATATATATATAAACCAGTTTTAAGTTAAATAAAAAATAATATATAATTTTTGCTTAATATGTGCTTTAACTGTATACTTTTTATGTATATAGTTTTGGGACTTTTAAGAAAATCTTGAACAAATAGAAATATGGAATGCCACAAAATATGGATAATTTTTCTGTAGGAATATAAACTTGGATATTTTGCTACCCAAGTACCACAAAATATTACAACGTATCCATAGTGGGACAATGGCTTAAAAGTTTATATCAGGAGATTTGAGCTTAGAAAATGTGAATGGCCTGAAAGTGTTCTCTAATGATGTTCTGAAGGCAGAAGTTGAAGCTAGCCCAACAATAACTGCCACAGAACTTGCTGTTGATCTTGAAGTGTAACAATAGTTTTGAGATATCTTGCTGCATTTGGAAAGATGAAAAAATTGACAAATATAGATAATTGCAAATTTGCACATCATTCAGTATTCTGCAAAAAAATTGTTCCTTTTTCATTATTTGTGATGAAAAGTGGAAACTGTATGATAAACGTAAACACTCAGCACAATGGCTGAATGCAGATGAAAAGCTCAAACACACACTCAAATCAAATTTCTATTCCAAGAAGACAATAGTGAGTATTTGCTGGAATTAAAAGGGAGTTATCAATTACAATTTCCTAGAAATAAGTCAAAAATTAATGCACAGTATTACAGTCAACTATTAATGCTGTACATCAAAAATTGTTGTCATCAAAACCAGGCTTGGTTAATTGAAAGTTATTCTCTTCATGATAACATAAAACCTTATGTTTCACAAGTCACACTCCAAAAATTAAACAAGTTTGAATCTTAGGTTCTGCACCATTCATCATCATCATTGGCACAACAGCCCAGTGTGGGCCAACGCTGTCTACCTACTGGCAACAGTCATATGAGACCGGGATCTACAGCTGAAAGTGGATTCCGAACCACTACAAACATCCATGGCACCGCTGAGACTTGAACCCGAAACCTGTGGTACCGAGCACCATTGTATACATATAAACTGTAAAAATTATAACTTAACTGCAAAATTGTCTTATAACTGTAAAATTGAAATAAATAATTGTAGAAAATACATAACGTAAATGAGTGTAGCCTATGAAAAAAATACAGCAAACAGAATGCAAGATAGGTTTCCAATAAATTAGTAAAAATAGTAATTAACAGACTTCATTTATTTAATGAATGGCATCTATTAGAATTTATTAAGAATTAACATGGAGGCAGAAAAGACAATCATAATCAGTGTGACAGCCCATAAAGAGCAGCTTATATGAAATCATTAAAGATAGACAATTTGCTATGATTAAGTATAATAAATTTATAATTATTATTCATGCTTGTTAGATCTGTAAAGTCTCAGCCCTGACATCCAGCAGACAATTAATCTATACTCAGTCAATTATTTTTCTGTACTTCTTCAAGCTGCTAAAAAAACAACTCAACTTGTTATTATGGAACTTCACCATTCAATTCATGTGTTAACTTCTTGGACAGAACATTAACTAATAGCATCTTGTTTAATTTTATTGCAGCAATAGCTTACTTCTATATAATTTCATTTATCTGTATAATATATGTAAATATTAATTTCTTATAATTAAATGTTATGACATAGTACTTTGTTACTTCCTTGTACAATCATTCTACACATAACTCAACCGCCATAGATCAACAAAATTTTGTATTTCTTAGTTTAATAGAAAAATAGCTAAATATTTTTGGATTAAAAAATGACTTCTTCTTACAAATTCACCAAGTTAGTTTTAAGAGCTGGTAGGAACAATAAAATACGAGAATATAAAAATGTTCTTAAATATAAGAATAACAAAAAAAGTTAATTATAAAAATTTCAAAAAAAAAAAAAAAAATGAAAAAAGAAAATGCCTTAAAATTGTACAAATTACCTTTGGTATAAATATTTTAAAGCCCAAAAATTCCTTCTTCTAACCATTGAGAAATAAATAAACATCGTAAAACTGCTACATCTAAATAGGTAGCCATGGCGACATCTGCTTTAACAGTCTTCTTTACGGGTAATTCAGTCTCTGATTTTTTTCTGCAGTTTCAGGAGTTTTACTAACAGAAGATTTTTGTATTGATATATTTCCACAGTTACATTTCAATAAATTACTATCATCCTGAAAGAAAATAACAATTAATGTACAACTATATCCTTAAATATTTAATTATAATTTAAGAATGTTTTTAAAAAATTGTATTTATATTGTAATAAACTATGAATTCACCTTTGTTTTAAGTGCATGTGATGAACAAATATCACAAAATAAAGGATCTTTTTTGAAATCTTCTTTAGAGGAGGATTTATTGCTCTCACTTTCTTCTTTCTATTTAAACATAAATATAAAGAATTATTATTAAAATATATTACAATTATATTTACTATTCTTAAAATACGTTGTAAGCAAAATAAAATTCCAAGCCCAAATCATATTTTTTTTTAAGTGTGAATAATTAAATACCAAATGTGAGCATTATATTAAGCATACAGTCCAAAATTAATCCATACAGTTTTTCATGGTACATTGTCAAGTAAATGAAGAGAAAATAAAAATAAGAATATGAGTTTTGATTATGTATTTAATATAATCCATACATTTGATATTAGTTCAATTTGTACTTTTTATTAACTAATGATTATTATAATTGAAGCAGTTTTATAAGTCATTTTTCTACTGCTATTGTGTTTCAAGAACAATCAATATGGTGAATTACACTACTAAAAGAATTGGTAAAATATTTAAACTGAATTTTGGAGTTATTTTAGACCAGTGTCTCCAAACTGGGATACATGTATTACAGGGGTTACACAAAGTATCTTGGGGGTACCAAATCAAGTACAGAAATAAATCAAAATTCAGATATTACTTAACAAATGCAATCAAATTGGTCACATTTAATTCTAATTGAAAATGTAAATTTGTTATTTAATTTAAATGTATGCATAATGCTTAAAATAAGTAAAAAGTAATTAATTTGATTTTGACTACATGTACACATTATTTTTATATAACATTACAACTTCATTATTTTCTTCTGAGGATTACAAAATCAAAACAAAAAAAAACACTTGGAGATTGCTACACAAGACCACTACTACACTATTAAACTAGGGATTTCTAGGGGTATTTTTCCCATTAATCTATGCACCTTGACGATAACAATGAGTCGACAAACCTTTCCATTTTGTTTCACCAATTTTCCATTTCGTTCTTTTTTTTTTTTTTAAAGAAAACAATTGATCACTTTCTCGTAATAACATTTTTAAAAGCAAATTGTTTTTATTTTATTTTATAAAATAAAAAGCAATTTAATTATATTATAGAAAAATGTGCTTTTTCTCAAGTATATTAAATGATAAAATACATTACATTGTACACGATAATTGAAATTTTATTTTGCATATGAAAATGTTGTTTATCTTGAATGAAATTGTTATGTGAGAGAAAACAATCTGTTAATCCTATTGATAATCAAAAATAAAAATAATATTATTTAACATTTTTTTGCATGCACTGAGATGAGAATTGCTAGATTTATTTAGATGTCAGTGAAAATAAAGATAATGGAACTCCCGCATGGATAATGGAAGAACCCATGGTCTATAAACATGAGTTTTTCTGGCATTCAAATTATTTTTAAAATATTTTGTTTATACTTATATCTTTATCAAAAATAATTACAGATTTAAAATCTTCAAACTTTTATTTTCCTTTGAAAATTTTGAAGTCAATTTTAACTTATATTTTGATAAGACATTTTGGACAGACAAGATTCCTGTTTCCTATAAATTCTTTTGTCTGCATAACCATTTAAGTTAATAAAATCAAATAAGGATTACCTTTCTCTTTCTTATGTTCATTTTTAACCTTAACATTCAGTAATGGCAAAACAGTGAAGAACACAAAAAAATTAATAATAAAATTTTTTTTTTCATAAAAATGCATCTTATGTAATAAGAAAAATCAAGATAACATCAAAAAGCAATAACAAAGTTAAAAAAGAACTGCACTCATTGTTATGTAAACCTAATAATTAATTTTTTTCAATGATAACATTTTATTTTATAAATAGAACTTGTATTAAAGAAATTATTAGAAATGTTAGTAAATATTCAACGATTATTCATTTTTGACATACTTACAACATTTTCAGATCCAGTTGATGCAGGACTGTTCACAGTAGGCACAGTTTCACTGCTATCAACAGAAGTTGTACACTGATCCTTACTTAACTGTTTTGACAAAGGAACTGGAAATTTAAAAAAGAAAAGCAATATATATATTAATAGTTAAATGTATTTTAAATATTAATATATATATGCATATATATATATATATATATATATATATTGCTTTCAAAGACTTAAAATTTTCATCTTTAATTTTTTTACATATAATAACCATTCTTGATACCAGTTTATTGCACTAATTAAAAATTACACCTCAAAAATGCAATGCTATTAATATTAAATAAAAAATTGAAATAATGTAAACAAAAGATGTTAAAATAAGATTTTTTTCAATGATTAGGTAGATAGAATTTTAAAATATTTGCATTAATCAGTTTTAGGAAAAAGTTTTAAAAGAAATATACCAAAAACAAATAAATATACTACATAAGTTGAATAAAAAAAACAGCAAAAAAAGTTAATGGTCAAAATGATGCAATAATTTTTTACAACACATAAAATTATAATCATATAACCAAATAAACAAAAATTGTAAAATAACCATGAAATTAAAATTTTGGATTAAACTTTGTCCCATATATAAATAACAATCTACATTGCATTTAAAAGAAACTATTCTGGGGTGTTCTTAGAAACTTTCAAAAATTCCTTTTAGTGCAATTTTATAGTTACTGATATTTTAATATTTGCATTTCAGCACAAACATACTAATGTACATATTTGCATTTAATTATAAATTAAATTCTTAATTTTAACTAACTTAATTTAATTCTTAAGTTTAAAAAATTTAAATGTTATAACACATACACACCTCCACCAATAAAAACATCACCAAATTTTGTAGCATTTTGACCATCTCTCCGTCCTCTAAGAAATGTACGCTTTGGCATAACATGAGTAGTAAAACAAGGTACATTAGGATGCTTATGTTCCCATAATGATTCCCATAATTTTAAACCATTCTCTAAACGAAAACTTGTCATAAAATCAGAGTGCTTTAAGAAATCTCCCAATGGTGCAAACAAATACACAAAAACCTAAAATCAAATATTAATAAATTTGAAATTTTTAATTAACAAATATATAAAGATATTTTAATGAAACTGGTTAAGCTTAACAAATAGCTTTAAAATATATATGTGCATGCGTATAAAATATGCATGTCATATTCATAAACACATTCAAATTCAAATTATCATGCCTCAACTTGAAGATAATTTTAAAATGAATAGAAATTGGTATAATATATTCAAATTTAAATTAAAATAGTATATGTGTTAAACGTTTTCTCAAATTTCAACAAAACAATTGTATAGAGTAAAAATGTTAAACTTCTTTAATAGAGATGCCAATTTCAAATGAAACATTGCAGTTGTATATCAGATAATTTTCAGTAGTTTTTCTTTTTATATACTTGTAAGTTATAGGAAAAACGACATAAGTGGCAAATACACACCACTACATTCCAAATTAAATGGTCATCAACTTTAAAAAAGTAACATTTTTAACCTTTTTTTATACAATTTTATTAAAGACAAGGTATTTTAAAAATGCAGTATTTGTAAAAATGGAGATATTTTCAAGATCTAAAATGTTAAACACTAAATAGCATTTAAATAAATTTATTTTTTTCATTTCAATGAATTGAGATAAATAGTTTAAATGAAAAAAATATACCTAATTATTATTATGAATATAAATGAAAATAAAGAACAAACAATTTTTAAAAAAATAGAAAAATATTCTTTAAATTGTTTTATTAATTCACAATTCAGACGTAACAATATGTCAATCTTAATAAAATAATGAAAAATATCATAATACAATTATAAAAACTTCATATGCTTATTTATAAAAAAAGTTGGTATTTCATCAAGAACTTTTCCTTTGATATTTTTACAAAGTAATAGATTTCAACAAATTGATTATTATAAATTGTTCTAGTAAATCAGAATAAAAATAATTCAGATTTCAACTGTTAACTGGTTTTTTCAGGAAATTTTACATGAAAAATTCTTAAGATATGCAATGTTAAGAATACACAATGAATTTTTATTACCTGAATTGATGATATATGAAACAAATAACTACTAGATGAATGATAAATGCCTTTCTCTGCTTCAGCATCAGCACATTCCTCAGCAGCATCTAAAATTATCCATTGCAAAGTATACAATAACTTAGTTTCAAGAGTGCCTAATTTATCTATGCAAGTATCTTTCCTTCGATACAACAAAGCAGCACAACAGTGCATAATATGAGGAAAGGCTGCCTGTACAAATCTCCATCTATAAAAAATAATAACAGGGATACATTTTATAACTGACTTTTGTCAAAAAAATCAATAAAAAAAATAAAATTCATTACATATATGTTATACAAAAAATTAAATACTAACCTAATTAAATAGATATTGTCAAGATAATAATTAACATATCACTTACTAATATGCAAGGATTTATATCAAAAATACATATCTACTAAAATTCATTTTGAATTAACATAAAAATTTAGTACAATTAAAATTAAATCTTCAATAATACACAAAAAGAACTCCTCAAGTTATTTAAACTAGTTAACTTATTATATTGGAAAATTACTAAATAATTTTCTACCATATCATAAGAATCATAATTTCTACCTAATATATATCATCTGTGGATTTAACATTAAAATAAAAAAAATTAAAAAACCCTTAAAATTTTGGGGTATGGATTGTAGGCCACTGCAAATATTCTATTTTTACTAAAAGATACATACAAATCAGTTCTATAAAATCACACCTGAAAATGATTTATGTCAAGCAAACAACAGATAGAAATTTGTGTAAGAGGAAAATAAAGAATCTTTTAAATAAATAAAAAATTATGGACAAGAGAATAAAGCCAGACTTGTGCAAAATTAGACAAAATGCAATTATACATTGGTATGTGCTAATGGATGAAAAAAAGGCATGAAATGAAGTTATAGATAATAATTAAAAGATTTAGCAGAAGGATAATTATTAACTGTATTATTGTTCTTCATTCCTCTAGCATATATGAGAATTATAAATTGCTTTAAAAATGTTCTCTGGTTTGTTTTTATAATAGTTTTCACATATACATTTTTTATGGAAAAAAAAAAAAAAAAAAATGGAGAAATGAAAAAACATTTTGATACTTTTATGTGAAGGGTATAAAATTAGAACTTGATAGGTATACAGTAAGTTAAAGAAAAGGTGGGAACTGTCCACATATTATACAAGATCTTACTTTGGAGGAAAGGCTGAAAATTAAAATGCTTATAGGTTATATAATGTTGTGGATTACAGGCAGGAGATTATGGTGATCACCACAAAAAATTCATAATGCCTTAAAATATAAGTTAAAATAAGCCCACTTAAAATTTTAAGATATTGATTTAAATTGTTTATAAATGAAAATAAAAATTGGTAAAAATATTATAATATTCTATATTCATAACAATACAAAAATAAGAGACAAAAAAAAAAAATTACCGGCTGATGCTTGCAAGTGCTTGATCCAGGCCAGATTCTCGACTTTTAATATTTTGGACAAGAATTTTTCAAATGCCTGCAAAAAGAATAACCATTAAGGAAATAAAGTATAAAAAAATAATTCAAATATCTGACAAAAAAAAAATATGCAAATATGGTAAATCTAAAAGGAAAATAAACTTACCTTGCAAGCTTCTCTTTGCAGCTGCAAAAAAAAAAATTACCAATATTAATAACATTTTAATAAATTTCTGCATCATGCATGAAGATAAGAAATTTCAAAACATAAAAAAAAGAAAATCTGTAAATGAATTTTTCATATACAAAATAATATAAACTTCTCATCAGTAAACATTTTTCATAGAAATAAATAATACTATAGATGAATTAAACACACCAGTTAATGTTTTTATAAAGTGACTGCTATTTAAAACCCAAACAAAATTTTAAATTAAAATATTTAAAACTTTTATTTAAATTCATTTAAGATTCACTGAATATAAACTAAGTTTCAGATCTATAAATGAACAATAAAAGTGTTTTTTAAAAGTGTTTAAAATTTTCAGTTTCTTTTTAAGAATTAAATATTTTATAAAACTCACCCCAGGTGATGCTTCATGGACCTTTCCAAATTTTGGTTGAATAAAGGGCTGAATAAATATACACAACAATTATTCAGAGATTAAATATAATTTTAAAAAGCAATAAATGAAAGAGAATCAAGTTCAGATAGATATTATATAATACAATATAAGTAAATTTAATTCTGTAATAATAACCAAACATTACAAATAAACTTTTTTATTTTAGAAATTTTTAAAATATATCAATTCAATAATTCTAAAACAATTATGATTACATAATATTCATAAAATGTACATAATTAAAATAGTATATCAAAGTCATTTTTAAATCTTGTTATAAAGTTATGCAATGGGATGTATCTCATCCAAATTGATACAGACCAAGATTTATATTCATTATATCCAGATTTCTATCATTAAAATTTCAGTCAAATGCATTAAAACTTCATGCTTTTTAGAATTGATATTTTATTTAAATTCTTTTAAACTATTTTATTTTATAATTTTTCTACCAAATTAAATTCTTAAATAACAAAATATTTTTTAATGTTGATTAAGTTTGTCATAAATTATGTGTATATTTTATTTATTTATTACTTAGATAATAGTTAGTAGTAAATATTACTTATATACCAGTGAACACCAGATAAATGATGTTTTGGGAGAGCCTGATCAAACAATGCATAACAAAATTTATATTTTATGTATAGAAAACGTTTAATATGTTTTAACATCATATAAAAATTATATTATACATTGTTTAGTTTTTGTTTATACATAATTTATTGAATCAGAAAAGCAGAAGAATTGAAGCTTTAATAAATGATATATTTCGTAAAAACTTATTTTATTGTTTGGTTGATTACATTAAAATAAAATGTATTGTAAAACTGGCATACTAAAATAGCAGTTGTGTCAAATAATAAAATTATTGTATACTGAAAAAAGCATCATGGGATTCAACATAATTACATTGAAATATGAATCCCTTATTTTGTTTGCGTGAAATTAATTGATAATTACCACGTTTGTGTCCAAAGAAAACTTTGTATTGCTTGGGGAATCGATAAATCTTCAGGGTCTTCATCGTGTCTTCGTTTCGGCATTTTATTTAAATAAGATATTTTAATCAGTTTTAAAAAAATAAATAAATATATATTGATTTCGTTCAATAAAATTTCATATTGTTTCACTGTATTTTGAAAATTATAATAGCTACATATTTTACTATAATAAATTTTTATGTCAAAAATTTATTTCACATTATAAATTTTTTTTTAATTATGAAAAATGTGCAAATTATGACAGGTCTAGATAATGACTTGGTTGTACAAAAATAAATAAATTAATGAAAATATCCTTTCTACGGTAATGTAACAATAACATGTTGATTTTTTTGAAATATTAAAATAAAAAAATTAACTGCGTGTTGTGTAGTTCTGTTTTGACATCTACTTAAAAGTGTGTGTTTATAAATAAAACGGTGATGCCATATTTTCGAACTAAAATATATGAATGTGATCTTATTAAAGCAACAACCTTTAAAACCACCCTATTTGAATTTACAGTCATTTCTCACATTTTTTCCCCAAGATTCACGGACTCTAAAAACTATCAACAAATTGATAAAAATATAGGATTTACTTATTTTTCAAATGCCCATGTCCGGATTTAGACTTCATGAGACCATAAGCTATTGGAGATATTTCTTTTGGAGGGGTTCTTTATAAATCCAGATATTTTATATCGGTGACAAATATGATTTGCAGATTCATAGAGGATTAAACTGAACATATTGATAGTGAAATAATAAGAAATAATAAATCTTCAACTCATATTCATTTTTATTCGTAATAAACATAAAAAATGCAAATTCTGGAAAAAACGAAACAAAAAATGATTTTAAAAGACACAATTTACAGAGCTTTATTATCTAATCTCTTAAAGCATGTTATAATTATTAAGGAATTATTAAATTAGAATATTTTATTCCCTACCTGTGACAGAGCAAAGTCACCCATGACATCATAAAATAATAAACCGAGTTGTTTGTCCCTTTTTTGCACATGAGACTAAGGAAATACAAAATTTTGAGTCCTTGTTCTAAATTCATTTTTATCCTCTTTAGCTGAGAAAATGTCTTTCTCCAGAATATTTTTCAACCATCATATTAAGAAACAATCTTAAAAATACTTTTTACGATAAGGAATCATTGGACACGATTATTAAATATCATCTTATACACATATTGTTGAGTCAGATTATCGTGTTATCAAAAACTCGGATTAAATGAATTCGTAATGGCCATAATTATCTTATATTGTTGTAACTCTTCAGAAAAAAAATTGGCATCGTTGAAATAATATTTGTAGATGATCACTGATGGATTTACATTTTTGGTCAATTATAAAAAATCAACATAAAGGAAGAATTTAGAAAATTAAAAGCTGTGTATATTTATGTCAATTCATGTATTTGCATTTACACGAGACATAGTGGCCTGATGGCCCATTGGCCAGCTCTCTGGTCTTTGGTACCACAGGCTTCAGGTTCGAATCCTGGCAGTGGCATGGATGTTTGTTAGTGGTTCGAATCCACGTTAATTAGCTTAAAAGTGTGCAAAAAATAAATAAACAATCGTAGAGCGATAAGTCAAACCATACACGAGTCTTTTATGCTTCTGTTTTGATATAATAGTAAAAATTTCCTTTGCGTGTTGAATTTGATATATTCTGCAAAGAAAAAAGCATTTATTAACACAAAAAAATTCAAATGTCCTAAACCAAATCGTTCGACTTAAATATTGCGCAATTTAATTTATTGTTTTGATAAATATTTTTAGAAAATGCATCTTCTGTGTTAAACATGTACCACTTACGAACAGTTCCAAGACGTGAGGACTTTTAAGGTAAGTACCTCACATTTGCATGATTAAAGACCCAGAAAAATTCTGATCAAAAAGTCTGATTATCGATACGAGACGCTTTTGAGTATATTGTCACAATCACCATCGAGTCTCCTCTTTTCTGAAAACATTGACAAAAACTATGCCTCAACCCTTCACCTATGCACACTGCTACTGGACCAAGAGTCGGACTAGAAAAATACTTTGAAACTTGATCTTTATGAAGTTCTCGGTCTTATTTATAAGCTCCATACTTCTTTAACCAAAAGCAACTCATCAATAGTCCAAAATAGAAGTGCGTGGCTGTGTTGCAGCCAAAATGCTTTATTACTCATAAACGATAATTACATTAAAATTGTTTTTACTTTGACTGTAAACTTTTTACGCAATATCAGTATTTAAATAAGGGTTCTAAAATTTAAAAATCGACTGTAGTAGAGAATATTAAATTTTGAAGTAGATTGTGTTTAATTTAGCCTTAATTGACTACATATATTTTAAGACATTATTGTAAAACATTATTTGCAAATAAAATAAGTTTTGAAAAAATAAAAAAAAAAAAATTTCAAAAAATTTTCCTACGCAATATCGTTTGGAAGTTGAATGTTAATATTTCAAAATTGTAAAAACAATTAAGGGAATTAGTCCAAATATTTTTAAATTAGGGGGATCATATAAAAATTGCACAAAAGGAACACTTTCAAAAATAATGCTTTTTTCAATATTTAAGTAAATAATTTTAATCCAAACCCATATTGTGCGAAAGCTGAATATCCGTACATTAAAAACTATAAAAAGAATTTAGGGGATTTGGATGTTACAATTTTAAAAGAATAAATTTTTGATTTTGGTTTTTCAATTTTCATTTCGCCGATTTCGCGATTTTCATAGCTGGGTGAATAACTGGGAAAACCAAATTGAAATCTTAATAAGTTATTATTATTTTTTTAAATTTAATTGATGGATCTAAAGCTTAAAATATTCAAAAATGAGAAATCTGAATGGAGATCGTAATCTGGGAAATCTGTCTCCAAAGAGAATGCTCAAAAGGAAAATATCATCACAAAATATTTTAGTTATTCATCTTCTACCTCGTCCTGAGTTCTGAGAAAATATGAGCATATTCTTTTTTTTTTTTTGGGGGGGAGGGGGTTAATAATTTCCTCCTGGAGATCACTAGAGTACCTTGGCATCGCAAAACCTAAAACTCCTCCTTGTATACACGGCCTGCGGCTAGCGCTCTGGCATTTGGTACCACAGGCTTTAGTTTCAAATCCTGGCAGTGGCATAGATGTTTGTCAGTGGTTCGGAATCCACTTTAAACTGCAGGTCCCGGTCTGTTTAGCCCTCGTGTGTACAAGATGATCATAGAGGGACAAACCAAACCTTGATATACTTAAAACTTAACATGACGGAATTGTGAGATTATAATTTGTTGAAAAGAGTACACTGAATACAAGGAACAGTAAATAGTACAGTGAAATCAGTACAAGTACAGATTACCAAATGCCCACTTAAAAGTAGAAAAAGAAAAGAAAAGAATCAAATAAAATTAAAAAACTTAACTAGAAAATGAATAACTGGGTGATCGAAAAGTCGTGACCTGATTTAAAAAAGAGCACGAAAAATAGACACAAACGGTTTATAACATCTGAAAAGGAAGATTGCAATATTTGTGTAGTTATCTGTGAACATGATGTTCTGGTATGAGATCAATGACATTCACAAAAAATGTGCTGCCAAAAAAGTAAAGAAGAGTATGAGTTATTTAAAACATCTCCTCGAGCACACAATAAGGGAAATTCATTTCAAAAATTTTTTTTTATTTAAAATAAACACTTATTTGTCATTTGACTTCGATCATTTTAAAATTTACCTGTAATATATGTTGCCAAGACTGTCGATTTGCATCATTAAGTCACTGACTCTGTATTTCATTTTCAACTTTCTGTTTTTCAGAATATCAAAAGGTCATTGCCCCAATTTTCACAAAAATAGGGTCTATTGGTCAGTTATGTTTACGAAAATAAGCATTTTATGCATATTACATATTCAAGATCCATTGAACCCAACTCGTGGCTCAGTGGCAACGTGCTCCTCTGGTGAACATGAGGGCTGAGGTTCAATCAGCTGGCGGCTTAGACATTATTTCAAACAAGTAATATATAAAAAAAAATTTTTAAGTCAATTCCTTCTTTTTTTTTTTCACCATATTGCAGAAAGTCCCTTATAAATAATTTTCATTCATTCATTTTTTAAGTTTATCTGGCGCCATCTATTGGTAGATATTTGCAACTTTAATCTAAAAAAACTAAAATTGATTAATTAAATTTAATTACTGAATTAATATTTGAAAAAAACTGTATTAACATCAAGTGTCATCCACTTCAAGTTCAAAAAAAGTGTATTTGAACTTGAGTGGTTGAATAAAAAGTATTTTACGAACGATTGAAAATTTGAACAAGATATATATAGGGAGAGAGTGAGCTAATAGGAGGAATTGAAAAACGAAGAGACTCGAGGATGTTTGGGATGTTCAGCATCTTGCCTCGTGAATCGGACTACCTGGTAGGAGTTTTCCGGGTTTTTCTCCCTTACGATAAGCAAATGCTTGGTAGTTCCACTGAAAGTCCTCCCTGAAGGCACTACCCTTCTTCTTCAGCTATACGGAGCCAAGTCAGATTTCTACCTACGGGTGCTCCATCACAACAGAAGCTGCTCCCCCTTTCCATACATCTATGTGAGGACTGCAAATGCGATGTTCGTCCCTGTAGGACACTGAGGATTAGACACACATATCTATTGATGAAATAAGCAGAAATGATTGTGACAAATTGAAGACTTCCGTTAGCATCATATCCTTCTTATTGTAGATTAACAAGGAGATCCTTGGCCGCGAAGCGGCCACTAGCTCCTTTACTGTAAAATGTTGAAACATAGCGGTGGTCTCATGCCCTTTGAGTTAATAAGAAAAATAGATAATTAAATGCCCCTTTTTTTAAAAAAAGATTTATTTATTTAATAAAATTAAAAATGAAAAATAACAAAAATTTCAAAGTGCAGATGTTGATGAAATCAGTTGTATGTAAAAAAAATAATAATAACAGAAGCGAACTTTTTTCATCTAGGCAGTTGTAAGGAATTAATTTAAAATATTTAGAACAGTGCGAGGTCTTTTTGCTATGTTTGCGGGAAGAAATATCATAATCGTAATTATGTAGGATTTTAATACAGGGTTATTGATGTTTCGCATATCTTTATAGAATTTAGTAGAAATTTTGTGAACAAATTGTCTTAAACTTGGAATCGAGAGAGAGCACGTCTAATATCGTCATTACGAAAGTACCAGGGTGAATTCGTTAACATTCTGAGAGTTTTGTTCGCAATCCTTTGAACCCCAAACTGGGCTTGCATAAGCTGATACTGGACGAAGATAAGAGAGATATATTAGAATTTTGAGATTAAGAGGTAAAGCTGAATTTCTATTGATTAAAGGATAGAGAATTCTAAATTGAGTATTGAATTTATTTCTAAGGTTGTAGATATGCGATCTGTAGTTAAGTTTACTATCAAGGATAATTCCTGAGTACTTAGTTTCTTTAGACCAGGTGATATAATTATTGTATATTTTAATATTAGGAGGGTTATAGGATTTTTGCAAGTGAAAAGAACTACTTCAGTCTTGTCTACATTTAATTTTATCTTTCAGTTAATGAGCCATTTTTCTAAATCAATGATATAATTTTGCAAATTTTCCTGGATGGTGCAAGTTTTTCGGCCTTGCGTTAAGATTGCAGTGTCGTCAGCATACAGACTAATTTTGATATTGTTCTTTTGTGGAATATCGTTAATAAAGATATTATAGAGGAAAGGGGCTGGAATAGAGACCTGGGGTATACCAGCATGAATATCACGAATTGAGGAATCAGTATTCCCTACTACGACAACAAAGTGTCTGTCTGAAAGATAGTTAAGAATTACTTGAATCAAATAAGGAGAGAAATTGTAAGAAATGAGTTGGTAAATCAATCCATTAACCCAAACTCTATCAAAAGCCTTGGCCACATCAAGAAAAATTGCAGCAGTATCATATTTTCAGGTAAATCCTTCAGCAACAGTTTCTGTGAGATTGTAGAGCTGATGAGTTGTAGAAAGGCATCATATCCTTGTTGACACAGTCATGTTGCAAAGAGCAATATAGGTTTTATAACTTACGTGGTACGAAAAATTCACACATAGAAAAAAAAAGGTGTAATACAAAGAAATATACAAAAACTTTAAAATCAACAAATTAAAAAAAGCAAAAATATATTAAAAAACAAAAATACGTTATATACATTAAATAAATAAAAAATTTAAAGCAAATGTCACAAACTGTATATGTCCCACTTTAATATAAACTAATATAACTGTATATGTCTAACTTTAAAAAAAATATTTTTTTTTTTTTTTCTACACAGATCAAGATTTTTTCAACTTTTTTTTTTTTTTTTAATTTACCTCAATTTTTTTTTTGTAATTTCTTTTATTAATTTCAACTATATTTTTTTAATTATTTTAATTTGATAATTAACAATGAATTTCTCAAAGATTCGTTCGTCAGCATGCTATTTAAGACGTGAACTTATTTCAATATCTATTAGTTATGTATTTTAAATATTGAAATAATTTCTTATATCTTATTTATAATTTAATGAAACAAAATGACAGTTACAAAATATGAATTCAATTTTTGTGTGTGCCTGCATTTAAGTCACCGGTAAAATTTAAAATGTTCTAAAAACCATTCAGTTAGTAAGTCAGAATTGTAATGTCATTGACTGAGACAGTTGTGATATAAATTTCAAATTATTGTATTTCAGAGGCAAATAATCAAACTGAATATGTTTAATTTAGTTCAAGACATTTTAACAATTTTTAAAGTTTTAAAATGTGGCAACAGAGATTTGATCTCGCGCATGATGTGTAATCCTTGAGATATTTGAAATATGTTTTAAAATAAATATTGATTTGATAAAGATTGATTTTTAAGAAGACGAAGAAGAAAACCTATCATTAGAAATTGCAATTGTTTTTCCACTTAATTATTTGAAATCAAGAAACTCTATATGAAAATAAAACTGATGAATTTCAGAGTTTCATGCGATATATGATTTTTTTCCAAATTTAATTTGAAGCTAAAGGAATTTGATTTCTAAAAAAGATTGATGAACCTTCCAGCCGCAACTGTAGAAAAGGTAAGAAATATTCTTGTGGTCATTTTAAAAAATGTACCGGTTGTTTTACTTACTTTTAAATTATTCTTAATTTTCTATTTTTTTTTTTTTTGATAATATAAATTTTTATTTAATTTCTCTTGCTTTTATTTAAAATAAAAAACAATAGATTATGTAATGACAGATTTAAATTAGGGGATTATTACTTTTAAAATACGAAATTATTCGAATAATATCGAAATTATTATTAGTGTCCAGTAACAATTCATTATTTCTATATAAGCAAATAATATAAACAAAAAATTTTTTAAGTCAATTCCTACTTTTTCACTATATTGCAAAGTCCTTTATAAATAATTTTCATTCATTGTTTTAAGTTCATCTGGCGCCATCTGTTGGTAGATGTATGCAACTTAAATCTAAAAACTAAAATTAATTAATTAAATTTCATTACTGAATAAACTATTTGAAAAACTGTATTAACATCCAGTGTCATCCACTACAAGTTTAAAAAAATGTAATTGAACTTGAGTGGATGAATAAAAAAGTGTTTTATTAACGATTGAAAATTTGAACAAGATATATATAGCGAGAGTGTGAGCTAATAGAAGGAATCGAATTTGATTTTAGTATTTTGAACTTTTTATTACTTACCATCTTTATATATATAATTCTTCTGTACATGTGTTTGTCACTGAACTCCTCCTAAACGGCTTGATCGATTTTGATGAAATTTTTGTGTGTGTGTTTGACAAAATATGGAAAATGTTTTTATGCTATCCCCTTTGTTGTAAGTCGCCACCAGATGGTGCTGCAGTCTATCAAACCTATACCGTTCAACCAATCGCTATGACAATTGGTAATAATATGTATTCAAGTTTGGAAAATAGGTTCGCACTATCCACTTTACTGTCACTCGCCACTAGATAGTGATTTCATCTTATATACTGTTCAAATGATATCCATGAAAATGAGTATGCACATATATTGGAGCATGAGGAATATATTCACAATATGCAATTTTTTACAATGCATTTTTTTTTTTTTTGCAGGACAACTTATACCGGATTCTGCTAGTTTTGATATAAAAATGATACATTGTTTAAATGAAATAAATCCACGTTTTCCTTTTTACATGAAAAATATTTGTCTGCATTAAATCCTTCGATTTTTAAATTTATGAAAAACTGTAAGAAAGGAATTACTATTATCTTTTTTCATAATAACTTTACGTGTTAAAGAATTATTCATTATGAAAACATATTTAAGTTATTTAAATTTGTTGATTTTACGAGAGCATTTTTAAATTTCGGAAAGGAGAACGTTTATAATTAATATACTGATGAAAGAAATGTGTTTTTTAATATTTAAAGAGTCTTTCAAAAATTACCTTGTATACATATCAACAAAAATTGCTTTAGATGTGTGTATTTAAGTCCAGTTGCAAGATAGAGTTGGTTATTAGAATTATTTAACTGATATACTTGATCTAATTTTCTTATAATAGTCTGAAATTTTTTTTTCCGGTACTTACGTATTAACGCCACCGCAGCTACAGATTTGGCGGTTTTAAGTGGCGCCAATCTGCACTTAAAATTTTTGTGACAAATCATAAAATATATAAAACACTTTATTTAAAATCAAAACACTTTATTTAAAAACAAAGTAGTCAATCAGATTTCAGTGGAAAATAGAGAAATTAGAAAATTCAGTAGAGTTTAACTATAGATTCAAAACAGTCTCTATTTTGGCCCATTGGCAGCTCTTTATTGGCGCAACCACTGCTGCGGTAGCGTTAATACGTAACTACCATTTTCCTTACTTTAATTATTGGTTAAAATTATAAAAATGAACATAGTTCTTGGAAACTGATTGCTTGATGGATTAAAAAAAAACTCTGATATTTGAATAGAGTAATTATATTTTTATCTGGAACATCATTTTTTAATTTTCGTGCATAAACATAATTTTTTTTAAAGCAATAAAATGTACTGAAAGTTGAATGTTTTATTTTGTCTGTGAAATATAGAACATTATTCATTATCATCTAATGGAATAGGAAAAATATTATCTCATTTATATGGCACAAGATTAAAAAAATTCATTGCTCTTATTATTTTTAATACGCTTTTATTAGTTTCACCTGTATGTTTGTTTGTTTGTAACTGACTCTTTGGGCACGATTTTGCCCTACTTTAAGCGATCAGATTTAATTTAAACGTTGTAGACTTATCAAGGACCGACGACACTAAAATATTTTGATAAGTTTATTATCTCATCATGATTAGGATCGCCAGGATTAGTGATTTTATTTGAACTTATGAAGAGCAATTTAACACATGTAGAATGAAAGTACCTAAGACATTCAAACCTACGTGGGACAGCGGCACACCGGATAACGCACCTGACTGCGGATCAGGAGAATCCTGGTTGGCTCGACATATTCGCATTTAGCCTTTGTTTTACTAGCAATTAAATTATTGTAAGAACAGGACCTCATTTAAATATTATAGTTTGATTAACTCTAAAAGCGTGTTTTTTAGTTTTTTTAAACTATAATTTTCTCATACCTGGCATTCTTCATTTTCTTCGATATTTTTAAAAATTGTTTGCTTAAATGTCTTAAAAAAATAAATAGTGTTAATAATTTTTTGCCCGACTCGGGGCTCAGTGACACTCTGGTGAGTATAAGGGCTGATGTTCCATCCACTGGTGGCTTTGTTATAGACACCGTTTAAAAAAAAAAAAAAAACACAAATAGATTCGAGAGTTATTGTGATGTCCAGCTTCTTGCCTCGTGAATCGGACTCTCATCGTGGGAGTTTTCCGAGTTTTCTCCCATACGGTGCTCAAATGCTGAGTAGTTCCCCTTCAAAATCCTACCGGAAGGCATTGCCCTCCTTCTTCAGCAACACGGAGCCAAATCAGACGGCTACCGTGGGGGCTACTAAGCGTTCTACCTACGGGTACTCCACCATAAAGGCTCGTGCCCACCGAGGCGAGAAGATTTAAGAGACAAGATTTGACCAATCACTAGCCTCATCACGTTCGCCTGAAACCGGTTTGAAATCCACCGCTTCGAGTTGACCAACTTTCAACTCGAAGCGGGCAACTTCACTAGGCGTAATACTATTTCTAACGTTTCGTTGTGAAGGGGTCGAAAAATTTTCTCGCCTGCGGCGTGAATCTTCAACGCTTCTCGCCTAGATGGATTGGATCCTTAACAGAAGCTGTTCCTTTCCATCCTTCCATGAGTAGATTACTCATGGGATGTCCACCCCGCACTGCAGGAAACTGAGGATTAGCAACAACATATGTTACAGTTAAAATGTGAAATTCAATTATTTCGGAGAATATCAAGCTATTTTAAGAAGTAAACGAGGAAGTTAGTTAAAGCCGTGTAATAAACTGATGATTACACACAAGGGCGGAGCATTTTTTATTTTATTTTATTTATTATTATTTTTAATTTAATTTAATTTATTTATTTTTTTTCAAAATTCCATATCCGATGGGAAAGTTGTGAAATACTTTAAGAAACATATGTACAAACATATGTTTAAAAACATAGAAAAGTACATTCTTCCCGCTGGTGCGTAAATGTTCCGAGAATATATAAAAAAACATAAGTGCAAATTTTTAGAGTAATCTATGAATATCTCCGGGTTTCACTTTCAGTTTTTAACATGCAAAAATATAGCTGATAATGATGTAAATGTTCACTTTGCAGCGATTTTTTAAACTTCCGATCTTATCTTCCGGCTAGAGTAGTAGAGTTTAAAAATAATAATAATATTAAAATGAAATAAAATAAAACGAAAAATATTTAGAATAAATATATCTTTCTGTTCTACTTTTAAGTCCTAAATGGAAAACGGCATTACCCTACCATAAACAGATTGCAATTGAGAAATTTAGATCATATGCGAGAATTTTCCTAGTAAGTTCCGTTTATTTACTATTATGTTCGTTCACTGCAGTAGGACCTTAATTTTTTTTTTTTTTGTGGATAGTACGTGTTAAAATGTTGATCAGATTTTCAACATTGTGTTGAACTAGTAGAATACTTTCCAAATATAGTGTCGCAATAGAAATTTTAACAATCTTCGGCATCCGGGATCTAAAAATAAACTGGCGCAGTACGGAGGAATGTTTTTTTTGTCCCGTTTTGGGAGATCCAGCAGAAATAAAAATTCGCGTTCAACCGACATCCGAAGATAATTTGAAGTACTTTTTCAATTCCTTCTATTAGTTCACACTCTTCCTATATATATCTTGTTCAAATTTTCAATCGTTAATAAAATACTTTTTATTCATCCACTCAAGTTCAAATACATTTTTTTCACATTGTAGTGGATGACACTGGATGCTAATACAGTTTTTCAAATGTTAATTCAGTAATTAAATTTAATTAATTAATTTTAGCATTTTTTTTAGATTTAAGTTGCATATATCTACCAACAGATGGCGCCAGATAAACTTAAAAAATGAACGAAAATTATTTATAAAGGATTTTCTGCAAGTGAAAAAAATTAGAATTGACTTAAAAAAAAAAAAAAAAAAAATTTTTTATATATATATTACTTGTTCTTGATGAAAAATAAATTGAAAAATATTATAAAATGGGATCAACCTGTACGAACGACAGCTGTTTAAGAGATTGAAAATGATGGAATGATTTGACAGGCCTGACGAATTGAAAGAGTTTTTTTGGAAAATAATGGTCAAAATGATCATCTAAATCATTCTCTTGGTATTATTATTACATGATTTAATAATCATATAATAATAATACCAAGAGAATGAGGAAATTCGCAGTTCGGAAACAGGCTGAAAATATGAAGATCCAATAAAAAATTTTCTATTCAGAAAAAAAAATATATATATGTAGTTTCATATTTGTTTTTGCAAGCGTGCATACCTCAACAGTTGTAAATACCCTCATAAAACCAAAGCTCCAAACATGGAAAAACTATTTTTAGAGAATTAGAGAAATAATAATAAATAAAAAAAAAAAAATACAGAGATAGTCCCGCTTGATATGGCGACAACACTGAAACTTAGGAATTGAATGTGTAGGTTTTAAAAGGAACAGAACGGTTTCAGAATATGGAAGAAAGT
The DNA here is from genome assembly GCA_021605095.1 of Caerostris extrusa. NCBI lineage: Eukaryota > Metazoa > Arthropoda > Arachnida > Araneae > Araneidae > Caerostris > Caerostris extrusa. The sequence goes on from BPLR01004997.1 coordinate 74,755, forward strand.
GAAAATGTATCTACAGTAGTTTCATGTAAATATTGTACATATCATTCATCTGATCTTGTAGGCGGCCTGATGGCCAATTAGCTCTGGCCATTGGTACCACAGACTTCAAGTTCGAATCCTGGAGGTGGCATGGATGTCTGTTAGTGGTTCGGAATCCACTTTACGCCGTAGGTCCCGGTCTCATATGACCGTAGAGCATCACAGAGCTCAATCAGGCATGTCATCCACATCATTCCTAAACTGTAAAGGGGAAACTCAGCCACAGAATAGCCGTAGCAATGCCACCGATGATAACAGGACAAACCACTTGCATTCCACTGTAAAACTCTAATGCTCTCTATTGAGAGCCAGATTGAAGGCCATGTTTGTAGATCATTTTGCCGTATCAGACATTGCACGGAGTGCACCACGAGGAGGTAGATCTATGTTGCACTCCACTAAAACACACATTACGATACACATTTAGGCCGCATAATTTGAATGTAATTTCATAAAATTACTCTTTCACTTAAAAGTAATTTCCTGTATATAATCAAATTTTATAAGCCTATAATAAGCTGATCTAATTGAAAAGAGATGTAAATCAGTGTATCTAATAGTTCTGAAGGGGAAGGGGAACCATAAAAGCATTTAAAATAAGTTGCATTTCTTTCAATATTTAATTAAGTTAATTATTACTCTTTATAATAAAGTAAAATCAAGAGAAAATACGTATTAATTAACTATTTCAGAATCCTAAGATCAACGAGGAACACGTTAAGTTTACTTCAGCCCCGTATGACATTATAATATATATGATTAAAATGTATTTTAATCATATCGTATTTTAAGCGTATACTCAGTTACCATTATAATCATATTATTAAAATACTTTTTTACAATACATTACAATATATATGATTAAAAAAATATTTTAATCATATATATTACAATGTATTGTAAAAAAAGTATTTTAATAATAGGATTATAATGGTAACTGAGTATACGCTTAACAATATTTTAGAAGGAATATTATCTTGATGTTTCTTTAGTATCTTAAAAATCTACTGAAATTAATTCGTAACAATTACAAAAAATTGGTAACCATTATTAAAATTAGAAGTATAAAAATGTTTTAATAGTTAAAAAATTTTTACGTGAAATTTATGGTTTCAAACTTATATTAATATACAATCTATTAAGAAGTATTCTCATTTTTAGAGAATAGAAATAGATTTCCATACAAAATGGAATTAAAATTTTTGTTACAATTAAAGAAAAAAAAAGTAAAAAAATGCGTACAATCATTTTATTTGTGTATCAATTTATAGAAATTTACTTCAACTCAAATGGCTGTCCAGGATGTTACATGGATCCGAATTACATAAAGTTTCGGCAGCAGATACGAGATTTTCAGACCATGCGCTCAAAATCTACTAAAAAAGACACTTAAAAATGTTAACACTTAAAAATGTTGTCCATAGATGGCGTTGTAATAGTTGTAAAACTGGATTATTTAAAATGGAACATATCATCCAATATATGAGTGCGATGTGAGGTGACAGACGGTGAGCATGGAGGAGCTAGAGGTCGCTACACGACCAAAGGTTCACCGCTAAAACTACAACTAATCAAATTAGCTTGGCTAAATTCTTGTTTGAATAGGAATAATACATTTTACCACTATGCTACATGCACTCCTTACCTTTGCATGCACGGTCCATAGATGGCGTTGTAATAGTTGTAAAACTGGATTATTTAAAATGGAACATATCATCCAATATATGAGTGCGATATGGGGTGACAGACGGTGAGCATGGAGGAGCTAGAGGTCGGTACACGACCAAGGTTCGCCGCTAAAACTACAACTAATCAAATTAGCTTGGCTAAATTCTTGTATGAATAGGAATAATACATTTTACCACTATGCTACATGCACTCCTTACCTTTGCATGCACGGTATGGGCATAAATTGAAAATTATAACATTAAAATCCTGAAATTGCAGCAAAATATGACTATAAGACATATTACTAATGCGAATTGATACATAATGTAGATATTCAAAAACCAATCTCTTTATCTCTTGAAGAATATTGGAAAAAACTCTCACTGAATATTTTCAATAATCTGGACAACCAAATCGAATCTTATGAACCTCATTCAAATATTAAAACACCTAGAAAAATTCTTCTCTTCCACTTACGTTCTCTTTTAATTGACTTTTTGGCTTACAATTATATTGTAATATTTACTAATTTTTTAATTTCTGGGCATTGCTAATGTTTTATATCTTGAAAGTTTGCCACCGCAGGAAATTGACGAAGCTAGTGTGCTCCAATAACTTATCTACATTAAAATTAACTTTTCTTGATACCATCACAAAACAATAGAAAAGCATTATTAATCAAGTTTCTCTTAAAATTCTTTCCAGAGAATTTACTTTGCACAGAAATATTTAAAAAAATTTCAGGAATTATGGTAAGGGATAATTTTTTTCCTAATAAATTTGTCTACATATCTGATATAAAAGACTCAGGTATATTTCTAGAAATCTGGTATGGAACTTGAGAAAGAAAAATTGGTATTCACTGTATAACAAGATGAAGGTGACATAAAAGGTCTAGCGAAACAATGAAATAAAAAAAAAATTAGAGTTTTATAAGTTTCCAGTGGTTAAAATGAACTATTCAAATATTTTAGAATAAATTTTAAAACAGTGCAAAAAATATTGAAATATCACATGTGATTGTTATTGTATCTAACAAGATAATAATTTTAAATACTTTAATAATGTAGTGAAGTTCTGGCCATTATAAAAAACAATCAGCAGTAAATACACTTCATTTATCAGACTTTCTCTTAACAGGGCTCTTTATGAAATTTTCTAGGCTATACAAAAAAGAATTATCAAATACACCATGTAAATATAAAGAACATTTTGAAGTGGGTGACGAATAAAAATAACATATGAAATGCATCAAAATAATCAAATTCTGTGGTGAAACAGCAGCATAATGTTCTGAAAAGAAAAAAATGTTCTGTTAAATATTAAAAGTGAACTAAAATTAAATTTTGTGATTTCGTTTGGTGAAAGCATTAGATAGCCAATCTTATTGAAGTATTACTTTAAAGTTATTTTCATTTAATGAATGTAAGTTTTGTCAATTGAAATGACTTCGTATTGAAACACTCATTAATGAAAGTTTAAGTACACAAAAGTAAATCGTTCTAATTTTATAAGAAACATATTTCAGGAAATAATAAACAATTAAATATGCGATGCTACATTGTAATACTGTGCTCTTTCTTATCAACAAGAACTTCATGGATGTACCGTTGTTGTTCGGCTAGAACGATTTGATAGAAAGAATTTTTGAAAAACAATCTATTAAGAAATAATTCTTTTTTCGGTTCTTTTTGTTTTGATGTTTTTTGGCTGCTATACTGTTCTTTTTTAGGGCAAAGCATTCGCCAAAGCTGCTAACGCTGATGAGAATTGAATGTTCTTGAGCAAAGTCGTCGCAGTATTTTAACGTTTAAAATTAAATTAAGGGAAAGCAATATCTTATAAAGTTTGCCAAAATTATCCTTTCTTTGCTATTAAATCAATAATAATAATTTTAAAATTACTATTTTTTTCTATTTGCTATCATCTTATTTTTGTTTATGTGAGTAAAAGATCTGTTTAAAAAGCTTGTAGTGATTCTTCAATAAATCTGATTGTCCCACTGGCTTTGAATTATTCTACCTAGAAGTGCCAAAGGTGTTAAGTTTCTTTGTTTTCTTTTTGCTTTTATTTTTCTTTTCTCTCTTTATTTTTTTAAATTTATTGAATTGAATATGTTTTTGCAAATTTGAAAGCTTTCTTCCTGGGTTTCC